>NW_019091549.1:0-92893 GCF_001949145.1 Acanthaster planci
TTTTAGCCGGTTAGCCGTAGAATACATGACGTCTCCAAGTCAATAGACTTGACTCGAGTCGGGATCCTCCATGACGTGTGCGTTTATGCTTTGGGTATGGAGGCCATCGCCACGCGGGGTCGGTCACTCAGTAGCTTGGACCATCCAACTGTATTTTTTTACTTTAATAGCTGACTTTGAAGCTGTAAGCGCAGTGCCACAAAAACTGAAATACGATGCAAGAGAGCCCAAAATTACAGTAATCCAATATAATTTAAACCTTTAGGCCCACAATCGGGGATTGGTTTGGGAACGAAGCCTGAGGCGGAGACGAAGTTGAGTATTGGAAAACGGCCTTAGACTCAACTGGACCCTTCACAATTAGAAGATGTCTAAAGACGACGTAGGAGATCGATGGGAACCAGACTATCTGAAGCTTGCCGCGCGCCTACGTTCTAAAATTTTTAATGCTGGACAGGCTATCAAAATGAGGGCGCATTATATACAAAAAATTATGAGTAGCCGAGTGCTCTACCGTACCGTATAGTGAAGTGTCTGACTGGGGAAAAGTAACCTAGCTTAGTCCGACTTCATTTAAGATCTAAACGGGGAACATTATGCATTTCATGGTCGAATTAGACTATAGAGTTTGGTGAGTGTGATGCTTGTTTTTACGTATTATTTATTTTACAGGCTTCTCTTTGCATATAATTAATTTTATCCATTAATTTGATAATAACTAGGCCTAGCTATCTACGTTTTAATATTATGTAAATATCGTACCCTCGTTCCACTACGTAGGTGACATATTTATAAGGTAATCATTTTTGCATGTCCTTTAAATCATATTAGGTGCGTAAATTGGATTTACAAATTGTTAAGGGGATTACAAGAGGGGTTACGTATGCATTCTTTACATTTTGTAGCTCTGCTCCTTTGAAATGTTGCTCGTAAAGTTTATTTCTTTTCAGTCTACATGTTGATTCAACGGGCAATCAGTATTGGAGCAAAAGTACTGTACTCTTGATGTGTAATTCGAGATTAGTAAAATAGAAAGTCTAGTTAACTCGTGGGGCACATTTACAACGCGTTTTTCTATTTGTAATATCTCAAAGAATACATTGGTTGAGAAGGGTTTCATATGAGAAATCGTGCGTCAAATGGAAGACAGCACTTTGCAATTGTGTACAACGGTAACACATTTCAATCATGGCAATAATTTCTCCTAATGTCGTAAAATGATCCAAACCATCTTGTATTTCTGGTGAGATTTTAATATAGCTTTCATAAAATGTCTGCCAAAAGATATTGAGGTTACCCTGAGCTGCGGTATGTCAGCAAGGGCTTCCCTTGTTCAAACCCACCTAAAACGCAGAGTTAACGTTCAGGTGTGCAACATAGGGCTTTATTCAGACCATCTAATGCCCTTTCAAACCAAATTGCAAAAGTGAAATGCGCATCGTGTTATTTTATAGGGTTGAGTGGTCAAAGCAGCATGTGGCACAAAGTGAATTCACGGGCAGGGTAAAAAAGTTTCCTGCCAAACAATGGTACAATATTGAATTCAGAATTCTGTTTAAATTATGAAGATTTTTTTCTAGATGAGGGTACAGGAGATTCACAATAAAGCCCCTCCAAAGGTTTGCTAGGCGTTGGCCAATCACAATGCGCGAAATCCGTCGACCGAAATCCAAACGCTCTTTGGATTTCGAGCATTTTGTTTGGCCCGTGCGTTGCAAACTCTTGGAGGCGCACTATTGTGAAACTCCCGTACTGCTGTGACGTCATTGTGATAAATATTCTCCTAACAACGGAGGGATAATGCTAATATGGTGTTAACCTGTGGTTTGTTGGGATAAGCAATACCAACGGATGTCTGTGCTGTTTGATTTTTTTTTTTTTTTGAGAAATAGAAACGCAACAAAAAAATCTTCAGCACAATGATCCTATACAATAAGACAAAACATATTAATGTTTTATTTGGAATGCGTTTTAGTGCAAATCCAACAGGTGAAGGATTGAAGACTGTTAGGGTTGACAACAAAATAATTTTCCTAACTCACCGCAGTTTTTTTATGTAAGTTTAGACTGACGTCCCTCGATGGACAAGAACCACGTGGCCAAAATTGCAACAACGACAGCCCCACTTAACACTCCCATCATGCTCTTAAGGGTAAGTTGGAATGATATATTTTTGGGCTTTTGCACGCAATAAATTGCGTTAACTCGGTGTGTTTAACAAAACATCATGCACCGAGGCTTCCGATGCATTTGCTAAGTGCGTTATTTATTGGTGGAATTTCAGCAAAGGGCTTCTTCCTCGTTTTCAGGTTAAGCAATCGACAGCATGTACTAATTGGATAAAGGGATGAACGTTCACAGTTACTTGGTCATTATGTCAGGGGAATTTCCCCTGGATTTCGAGAACACATATTTTTGTTTGTTTTGTTCAGTTCTGTTCTGCGTGTGTGGGTGTGTGTTTGTGAGTTTGTTTCTGCATTCATTTGGGGACCCTGAACAATACAGGACAATAAGGTCCCCGGTTGACAACTGTGTACAAAACATATGGGTGGTCTTCTAAAAAAGTACAAATAAAAGAGGAACAATAGGGGGTCCCCAGTTGCAGGCAAATTCTCCCCTTAACATTATTTCATAAAACTAACCACTAACACAAAATAAAACACCAATGAACACACGTTTGGGTTCGGTCAGTGTATTTGGGCACCGGTGAACTACAAGTACTAATTACTTTTTAACAGCTCAATTATAACTACACTAATATGTAAACCCAACTCTGTCCGAAGGCAACCAGTATACTGCCAGCTACGAAAAACTCACCCACACTTTTTTTTTAGTGAGGATGAGAAACGTAGATCTGAACTGACGCAGTATTGCTCCGTGTCAGACACACTATGCCTTTTTAATATCACTATATCTTAATATAAGCAACAGCATGAAAGTTCACCAAAGTTTGTATTTACAATCATATCACATCAACTATAAAGTGAGCATACAGAACGAACTACCGGAATATGCGACCACCGGTGGTATACGCACTTAATACAATGCCAGGGCTTTGGAAACTGATAACAGGCTAGAAGCAGAGTCTTGAACGTAACCGTCCTTGGCAGTTTCTTATTTCCATCTGCCGTGACGCTCAAATAAGCGATCAGGCACTCTCGCATTAGTTGCAATTGTAGCGCCTCCCGCCCTGAGGCTATGAACTCCGAAACGAGAAACATCATCTACAAAAGGTTTAATTAAGGACATCGTTCAGGGCTGGATTATCCAATGGGCACAGTAGGTACATTGTCGAAAAAAGGAGCCTTCGAAATATCAAAGGGCCTACAAACTGCTGTAGACATGCCATAAGACACAAACACCAACATCAACGCACAAAACTTCGGCTGTCCTCCCCCTCTAGGTCTTACCTGCCGGGCAAGCGACGCACGTTTCCTGATAAGGATCCATCCAGTAAGCGCCATAGTGTCCCTGCGGACATGGTGTACATTGCCAGACTTGTTTTTGAGCCCGGCGGCACTGGAAGCCCGACCTGGACAGTACTTTGGCTATCTCATTCGGTACATCGATCGGCTGGGCGAAACCATCACCAACTAGCTCTCTGATAGGTATTTAATTAAAGAAGAACACAGGGAGAACATTGGTGTTATCTCAGTATCCTTCCAATACTGGCCGAAATTTGGAAGGAACAATACCCATTCAACCGAACTGTCCTTCTCGAAAAGTCCTCTGCACTAGATGCATGGACTCCCGATCCGACTACTCACCGCTACTTATAAGTAGGTTGCACACCAAATACCCCATGCTATGAGTGGGTCGGTATCATAGGATCGTAGCATGGACTACATTCGCCACATTCGCTAGACCAGTTTTAGCTTGTGCACCGCAGCAAGTGGCTCTTTGTTGCGTTGCAAGTGGGGGCGCTTTTCATGCCTTGCCTGCAAGCGTGTCGAACGTAGTCCTGCCACGATCCGATGATACCAACATGCTTATAGCATGGCGTATTTGGTGTGCAAGCCCTACTTATAAATAGCGGTGGGTAGTAGGATCGGGTGGCATGGAGTGGGGAAAAACAAATATGCAATCTTATTCGCCGAAAATCTGCCTCTTACCGTGACCCTTCAGTACTGAGTATTCATTTTCATTTACAGCAATTCAAATCTGCAAAATGTGCGTTCTATCTGATTAGAATGTAACCGGGTTATACAAATCACGACACCACATTGATTATGACTGTAATGTTACTCATAAGTTTTATAGTGTGTTTGTTATCAAACTGTACAGAGTTGAGGTCTTTGTGATTTTTCTGTATCTCTTCGATCAGCCATTACAAGAAGGCCATGTGTGAACTTCACTTAGCTGTATGATGTGATTGTGGCAAAAACGCAGCACAAAAGGGCGTCGAGATATATATATCGGTTTCTTACAATAGTCGGTATGCGTCCAAAGACAGCACGAATGTTTTGTTTAAATCATGAATATTCAAACATTTATCCATTGGAGTAAACACTTCTAAGAATGTAACTTACGTTAGCATACCAACGAATTTCTATATATTCTTGACCAGTAATATTCGCGCAAAATCGCCTGCACATTTTGCGAAATAGCTCGAGTACAAAATAAATGAGTTCAGGATTGCAGAGGTGCATTCGATTTCGCGCAAAAATAAATGTCAACATTCTAAACCGGTGCAATGAGAAATCGAACGCTGAATTTATACGACTGAATGCACCCCTCATTGAAATAGAACTGTTATTTGTTGAATAAAAGCAGGAATTTGAATGTTCGCTCCATTTCGCTCCCAAACGAATGCTGCTTTAACTAATTGAAAAACCAATAATATTAATAATAAGAAGAAGCCTAGCCTCCGTATGTAAAGCTGCATGGGAGGCTCCAGAAAGGAACTTTTACCGGAAAACTTGGGAATTTCGTGGGACTCAAAGTTTTTATATCTGACACCGTCTTTTTAAAGAATTCAGTGTACCAGATTTTATTCAAATTTAACTCGCAAAAGGCTTATTCGGTGATCCACGATGTCGCCCTCTGTTGACCGATGTGCTACAGAAATGTAGCATAATGATGAATCGTAGCGCGTTCACGATTTGTTTTATGGAATATTTACGAATAAAACGTTGACTCTGATGCAATTACTGAGAGAAGTTCAAATTACAACAGAGGAGAGTTCACGTCTTTGCGTATTTTTCTCGCTGTTGAGTTGCATCTTTGAAATTTCAAAATGGACCTGGAAACTTTTGCTGTTCTCGTGTGAATAGTATAGGATGCCAAACTTAATCATTTTCGCGAGTGAACTGGCTTTCTCACCAGAGCATTCGACTTGCAGATTCAAAGCAAGCAGGTTTACGGTGCATGACCATCCGAACCAGAATGCACAAGCCGTCGGTGACTGAATTGAATATATCGTCACAGTGCATTGTAGGTGCTTCTAAAAAAAAGAAAGAAAAGATAAAATTGCTTGTTAGATGCACAATAGAGCCCGAATCTAGAGCCCGCTTTCGCACAAAGGTTCATTTATCAGTTTTGTTTCGTCCGAAAACCTTTTGAGAAACCCGATATTAGCTGTGCGGGAGGTTCCCAAGATTATTTGTTCTTATGCCTCCGCCCTAAAGAGGTAGTCCTTGGATTTTTTGCACCCAGCAGTGCAAAATGTTCCTTACTAAATGGGAACTGGTAATAAACGAGGCGCCTGGTGGGCAATCATAATGGCCCGTTATTCCTGGGCGAACAATGCCCAGCGTCCCAAAGCTAATTACCGCGCACCGGCCTACCTGAATTACACAATCGCGTTGCTTTTCAGCACCGTGTTTGCACAGACAAATTAATCCCCCCGATGTCGTTAGCGCTGTGACTGGGGACATCGACATTGTAGGGCAGGGGAGTGGGGGCAAATCCCGAGCAGTGTCGGTCTATTGGTGCCATGTTTTCTTCTCTTCCCCTCTCCTCTTTACAGATCTTGTCACCTCTCTGTTGCTTGCTGTCGCATAGAAAAAAAGGTGTTAAGGGGCTGACCTGCTCTGCTAGGAGGCGGCGCGAACGGTAGCCTCGGTGGCTGTAAGGCCTTCCATTGTCCGGTATTGACTATAGGGTACTCAGGCCCGGTGCAAAGTGCGTAGATTTCCTACAGTGCATTCCCATGGGCCATTTCGGATTGGCCGTGCAAAAAGCCACTTGACTGAGTTGGGGCTCCCGGGTAAACATTAATCAATCGGTCGCGGGGAATATCTGGAGATTCGCTTGAAGAACCCACCCTCTCCATCACGGGGTACTCAGTGCTTTCGCCAAGGCGATTAATGGCAATCATTAGCGATCACGAAATGAGAAAGTGAAGCGGCGAATTCGGGTGGCTGTCACTTGAATGCTGATGCTGAATTGACGTCGTCCAGTAACCTCTTAAACCTTCCTTTGCTCTTTTGAGAGACGGCTAAAAGTGCGTGCGTTGGAACCCAAATCCATTATGCACATATACTACTGGAGTTTCCATGTGGATTACTGATGCAAGATGACAACATGAAGATTGTGTTCTGTCAACCGTATGACATCATGTTTCGAGGTAAGAGACATGCGTCCAGCTTTCTCAGTTTCCAAAGAAATGAGCAGCATACGGGTACCACACTGCACAAGCTGTATAGTCAAAACTAAGAATATAATCTCCAGCATCATGCTAAGATGGTGGATTAAGACAGCCTATAAAACGAAATGAAGAAGGGGAAAGCGGCAAGGAATTGAATTGCTCAAGCTTTGCTTCATTTCGCTGAGGCTTTGGTTTTGACAGATTGCTCCACAAAGCGTGGACAGTCATAGACCGTGGCTGTTATTCTTTGATTACTGGGAGACGCAAAGAGTACACTTTCTGGCATCCCATGCGCATTTTGACGTATTTCTGTAAGGACACAGCCAGACTGAAGTACATGTACTTATAGAACCGAGCTTCGGTACCGTATCCGGGGGGGCAGTTAATTAGCAACCCCCCCAGTAGCCTCCTTGATTAAGAATTGAAAGCACCAACACATTATGAACGGGATATACTAGCACCTGTTTTGGGGGATACTTTTACAACTTTTTGCACAACCGTTTCGGAAGAAAAATCCCCACCGCCCACAGGCTTGAATACGCTACAGCCAAGTTTCCACCAAGATCACTGTTAAATAATTTGAATTACAAGTAATCAAGATCTTTGAATTAAGTCAAACATTTTAATCATCTACGTTACGCAGAAGTCACATTTTTTCCACAGGAGTATAGTTATCTTCCTACTAAAATACCGTAATACAATGAAAACCGGTCACTAATTGCAAAACCTGATTAAAATTGAGGAAGTCACAAGGGAACGGCTTCATTAATTTCCAAGATTGCATGCAATATCGCATGCGATATCTTATATTTATAAGACTTCAAGAGGAAAAGCAAATGAACAGTGACGTCTGTCCCGTGCGTCACTACTTGCGCAAAAGGGATTGCAAGCTCTTTAGAATGCCAAACTTCGTGTATTATGGCTCCCAAAACTGTACTTCATATTATTTTATATTTTATGTTCCAACACTTAAGAAGAGTGCTGTGTAGGGGACAGGCATCTTTCCGGGCAAGCTGCCGCCTCAAGCAGATGTATTGCTGATGATAGAAATCATCTGCAATTTTGCCAGTAGATCCGATTTTGACCTCGATCAGAGATGCGGTATTATTTGGAAGAATAATCTGCTCATTTCACTGTCCTTTTAAACAGGCAATGGTTTGTGTGTATTAAAAGAAGGCGTGTCTCAAAATGCAAGGGGAGTCAGATCAGACAAATTAAGGTATAGCCCCCCCCCGGTCCTCAAATGGGTTGGGTTCTATCGCGTGGGTTTCCTCAGGCGCAAGTCTCTTCTGAGCCATCAGGCTCATCAACCGGTGTTCATGTCCAGTTTCCTTGGCACGAAACGACTGAGGACATGTCTATTTCCCCTGGATGGGATGCCCGTCCATCGCAGGCTCCCCAGCTAATGCCGGTACCCATTTGTACTCTGCGGTGGAGAGAGGCAAGCAGGGGTTAAGTGCATGGCTTCATCAAGACCGTAACTTATAGCCAGCAGCTGGATTCCAACCCTCGACCTTTTGATTAGGAGTCACCTTAACTACTTGGTCACCCATTTGAAGCAAGATATGGGACGGAGAGAACCCCCCCTCCCCCCGCTTTTGTGTTGGTCATTGAATCTCAGAAATTCTTTACAGACTTCTAGGGGGATGTGTTAGGTAAAAATAGTCTAGAGTGTGTATAGGGATTTGACAGGTAAGGGGGGTACCCCTCCGTCCCATATCTTGCCTGGTATATGGTCACCCGCCCCCTTACATCGTACCTAACACCCGAGTATCTAGCTCTTACGAAGATTGCCGTCGCACGATCTTATCACTGTGGGAGACTGGTGCCAAAATATTGGCTGGGCTTCTCAGCGCGATATTCTATTATGAGCTCCGCGCAAAGTACCCCCTCACCACTGGCAAAGAGAGAAGGTGGGACCCACTTTCTAACGCAATGTGGCGACAACACCCACGCACAAACCCCAATGGGGTTTACGCAAAACCATGTAAAATCCACGGGCGTACAAAATAAAGACTTTTAAAAAATCAAATCAGCCGCGCGTGTTGCGCGCCGTTCACACTCAAATCAGTGGGAAATACTCGGCGACGGCCCAGAGGGGAGTCTTGCTTGGAAAGGTTATGTCCGGATAACTTGGCTGCGGCTGAACACAACACGTGCACCTATGAGAGCCGCTAGCTATAGCGGCTACAGCCATGTAGACTTCCGTTTTATTGCCGGGTCGTATAAGGGAGATAAGCCGAGCGAGTCGAACACGGCCAATCACTCTTTTTCACGCAAGGAAAATTATCTGTTCTGTCAAATAAATTTTGTCTCCTTAGCGATGATGGGCTTAAATCTCGAAGTGAATAGCGCCATCTATCTTTACCGACCGCGACACGGACATATCGATTTTGTTATGTACAGGTTTTAATGACGCATATATGATTTTGCTTGAATTTCATGTAAAATTCTATTCAGTTCATTATCATTTGGGACACTTCGGAAGGTCGTCAAGCAAATTCATTTCTTTCGTTATTTTCTTGAAGGGAACCAAGCTTCATGGATGGTTTCAGCCATGATTTTGCGAAGCATTACTTCACGCTTGTTTACGACGAATGCAAATAGGCTACTTTACAGTAGGCTTTAGAGTATGGATCAAAGAGGTGGAAATATAAATAAATAATTGATCATCACTTGATTGAATCGTGATTATATTATTGAACTGTGGAGCTGTTGGAAATATTTGCAATTTGGTCCCAGTCTCGTGGGATTAGTCGGGTATCGTAAAACAAATACTCTAAATATCGACTGTATTGGCAAAAAAAGCTCGGTAAGTTTTACACTGAAAACGCTGTGCATCTGCCGATCTGCCCTCTCATGTATAATCAGGGCTCAAACCTACGTTAGTATGTTTTTAGTCAAACAATTATTATTTGTTCCTGGTGCCGGCGTCTGGGCCCTGGGACCGGACCCAGCTTCCTGCTCGGTCGCGCAGTTCGTGTTGTAGCTCAGGCGGGGTAAGAGAATGCCGAGTCAATCGATCAGCGGGACCTGAATGAACAGGATGGAGGCGAAAGGTATCGCCGCACCTGCAGCGGAAGACAGGCGATAAAAGGCTACCTTCGTGATTGGGGCTCACGGGGCCTGGCCGCGCGTTGGAAAACACCTGGTCGGCCCGAGCTCTTAATCACGGCTGTCTAGCTGGAATGAGCCGGCCACGATATTCAGCAGTCATGCGCGAGACGCCAACGTGATTGGAAACGGGGGGGGGGAGAGGCGAGACTTTGCGATGGTGAAAGAGCCAGGAACTGCGTAAGTAGGGTCGCGCCTCGGTATCTAAACGACCTGGCGCTGAGTCGAGATGTTGAAACCACTACCAGGACTTCGACGACTTTGCTGAGAGATATTGAAAGAGATATGCCACCGCTGTAGCTAAAACAACTTCCCACAATACCCCGGGCGACACCCCCATAGAACTGTGCACAAAGTTTAATGCCCTTGAACTGTACGTCAAAACCTCATAACTCAACCAAACTCCGTAAATCATCTCATTGAACACGATACCGGCACTAACCAACTATCCCCTAAGAGTGAAACAGCTGGTCTCCCTGCTGGACCACAAACATTTTCATCGAATTTCCGGGGTTTTTTTTCATGAAAGACGGGATCAGCTGAGTAGAGGGTTCCGATATTCTCACGGAAACCATCCGACAGACGAAGTGCAGCCTGAAATCAGAAGTTCATTACCGAAGACTTCAGGACCGCGAAGAAAGATGACGTTCAGTGTGTCAATACTCCCGAAGCACGTTTTTATTTTTGTTTAATTTTACTGCATCTTCCCTCATCCCAACCGTGTGTCAGAACAAATTTCATTTTAATGAATGATTTGTTCCTGGACTGTCCCGCGGTCGGGCCTCGCGAGTGATGAATGTATGGAAGAGTGATGCTGATATGATCGCCCGAAGGATTTGAGTACTTCAGAGTGACTAATCATGTACACGCTGTGCCATCAATTTCTGCATTGGAAAGGACTAGCACTTGGGTGTGGTCATTTTTCATTGAAGGAGCACCGTCCGTTGCTTAATCAGTAGTTGAAAACCCAATCCGTCATTTTCCCCACTCCTCTGATCAACGCTTGTTTTATACTCTGGCAATTTCACGACTTCAAATATTCATAATTTCATTCTAGGGTAGCCAGCTTTGCCGATGCCATTTACAACGTGTAGAGAACATCTTGTCTTTTATTTGATTCCAGTACACACAGCACGGCACACGGTATACTCCAAAAACAGTGTCTGGTTGTTTTAAGACCAACCTGAATTCATGAACCAGAAGACAATTCCAATGAAGGTTTGTCTTTCATCGAGCGAAGTAACATGACAAAAATAAAGCCAACTCCAGATACAAAAGAACATCAAAGTCAACACCAGTCCCAAAACACAGACACCAAGACACCATAGCACCAGCATCAACACCACAGCGCCAACATCAACACCAACACTATACTAACACCAAATCAACACCGCGACACCACACTTGCACTAACAAACTTACACCAACGCACATACACCAACCCAAAATACTGGAGGAGGAAGCTGAATCAGTCATTAAACAATCTCCACAATTTTAAAGCGTGCCCCGCCATTTCAGTAACTTTGAGTATGTTCCAGTCTGATTCAATCCGAGACTGAGCTCGACCTATTAACATATTGCTATTGTCTATAATCAACAATAAAATTGACCAACTTGCATTGTTGGTTTCCGTGTATTCCCCACTCTCCGTTATTGCATTGAATATTGCAAGTGATCATTGCTCTGGGGACGACTTCAGAAATTCAACTCGTAGTCGGGTTCCCTGTCCAAAGATTCCCTGACGACTCTTGACAAAAATTCTTAGGGGTGCAGACCACAAATTCAAGTGAGAATTTTTGACCAGCTCATTAGCATTAAAAGTGCTCCCCACAGTATCTTTTGAAACGGAGTTTGTTTGGCCCCCAAAATGGTGAGATTGTGTAAATCGTTGCAAGGATCAACTCCCTGGGTCTTTGAGCTTTCATATGAGAGCAGAAGGGCTAAAAACTACGGTTGAAAAATGGTCCTAAGTGCCCGAGAAAGTTGAGGNATTTTTGTCTTGTGGGAATAATTAAAAATGTAATTGGTTAACCCACAGAAAATTGAAAAGAAATAGAAAGATAAGCGACCAGACAAGAATTTCATTTGTGTTTCAGAAATCTCAGGGATGTTGGTGTGCATGCTATTGGGCCCTGAACGGTGCTGATTTTACACTGTTTTCAATGGGGCTTGAATTAGTGGACTGGACCCTTAGGTCAGGCATCACCCACGTATATAAATAGATATGACGCTAGGGTCAGGGGTCACAAGTTGAGAGCCCAGGTGTTTTCGATTTCATTACTATGGTGCATCCTCTATGTGCGGGCATTTGCACTCTGCATTCTGCAATGCATTCTGCATTTTGCCCAGCTGGATTGATTTTAGCCAAGGTCATCAAGCTTCAATTTCAGTGTAAAGTCAAATATTGTAGAATCAACAGCAGCCATTAAAATAAATATGGGAGTTTACATTCAACAGCTAGCCTACACACCCGTCTGGGAATAGCCAAACATCAACCGTGCGAACATGCCGAATATAGATGGGACAACTTCGAGATATTTCGGGTACTTCTGGAAACCTGGAGGAATTCATGCACTCTTGGTCACGTGGACACTGGTTGATACCGGACCCTTGATTCGTAGAGTAGTCAGAACCATTCGGTCTGGTATCCAGACTATCCCAACCCATACAGTGCAAGAGTATTTATACCAGAAAGGGGGGGGTAAATTGGCACTGCAATGACGCGAATTATGCATTATGAATCGAGACGCAAAACAAGTTGAGTCCAACTCAAGCTAGGCGTTTGCACAGTTTGTGTCTGTCGCACGCAGAAGAAATAAGGGCTAGAAGAAGATGTGTAGAAGAAATGGAACAAAGGAACAAAGCACAGTCAAGATGCCCAAATGGTGATGTTCACGATTTTACTGTAAGCAAACTATTACGACACCCGCCTGTGGTGTGAACGGATACCCTTGATCGTTACATACGCTCGTACGTGTTACGCAGTACTATCCCCACATTATGCAAGCGACTTGCCAAGCTCGTTTTATTTATCTCGCCGAAAATATGATATGCGGCGTGCCACATCATGAGCCCGAAACGAAATTGAAAACCATGGTCGAAAGTAATTTATCTGTATGGTGAATGGCTGGGGAGAAAAACAGCAAGAGCGGGGTAATTGAATTATCCCTGCACCACACATCAATAGATCGACGATTGTGTGCTCCATTCACTCTGCCGTAATATTCAAATGCTAATTGGATTCCAGAGTCCCTATTTTTTTCGAATTGCACATCACTCGGAGCTGTTGAACTAACACAGACAATATTGAAGTGCACGGCGTTGTTAATAACGTTGTTATTGCAGGGCCCCCTAATTGAATTCATTCCAATGCTGAGATACGTGGGCATATGTCCACGTATATCAACTTAACTTCGGCAGTTTTCTCCTGGCGAAGACCGGCCACCAAATATCAATCATTACGAGATTAGCGATCACATGGTGAGCTGTTCACCTCTAATTTGCGCCAACAAAAGGCCCATGCATCCATGTGGAACTAACGATGTCAACAGAACAGACTTTTTTGACTTCAGGCCCAGGCAGCGGCTCCAATAGAGGGTTTTCTTCTGACCCGCAGACAACACCCAATAGAACACAGTGGAATAATTCCCTGCAGGCTATCTAATAATTGATGTCACCGCGAGTGCTAAGTTCTCTTATTGGTCCTCGCGCTCTACTTCATCCACCCTACAGCAAAGCTACGTCCAATTTTAACGCTGGAAGTAAACCTGCAGTGAATTGTTAATTTTTAAACCTTATCTGTAAAATGGGTACGTTGAAAAAAAAGAAGAACAGAATAAGTGCCAATGCAGAGGACACGTAAAACATTTAGCTTTGTTTTAAACAATGGTTGGCCTTTTTTTGTAATGACCTCCTGCAGAGTTTATCACACAGACATATCAATAATGACAAAATAATTGCTTCTGACTCAGCCCAACGCTTTATATCTCAGCATGCTAAATTGTGACTGAACAGTGCAACATTGACGGCACAATATGCATGTTGATATTAATAAGTCCTAAATATTTATGGACCTGACAAGATCGTCGAGCATCGGAGGATTACCCCACGCACTAACTTCATAATTTAGAATGTTTGGTATAGACGCCGCATGAATCATGCGCACTCTGGGCCACTCCAAAATGTACACCAGCCTCGGTAACTTGATCATTCTGCTCTGTGTCCGGCAATATGGCATTGTGTTTTTAAAACTCGAAAAAAATGACATGAGTTATCCAGAAAAAAGGATTTCGAAACAAATATCAGGGATGCATTAAAAGCTAATGCTTCCGAAGACCTGCCGTTCAAATCGAAATGGAGGAAGATTCAGTCCGTTTCTCCACTAAACAACGTGAGGGTATTTAGTTAATGGCCAGGATGATGTCAGGCTTCTGCACTATTGCCAAGGGGCATAGATCCCGAAGGGTGGGGAGTATATCCCCTCGCAGGATCTGAGCGGAGTTTTGAAAAAGAAAGAGGAAAAGAAAAGAGGAAAATGATAGAAGGCTGGAGGCAAGACGTAAATGTCACGTCAAATTCAGAGCAGAAATTTTGGAAAGATGGTGTGTAATCCGGCAGTGCATATACGAACAAGTAAAACTACTTTATGGTACAGCGCAGTATAACAAACATAATGGGGTTCACATAAAATGTTTGGTGTAGCGATCTTTGATCCGTTCAAATGTGTGACGATCTGCTTCACAAATGTGTCTTCGTGAGGATTTGTGGCCAATACCTCCGCCTTACACATAACAATAAGATCAGGTTGAAAATAAACAACACGGAAATCGGTGCATTTTGCCCAAACGCCATGTTATTTGTCTTCATCTTGTGGGTTATTCTCACTGGAAGTGGCATCGCGAAGTGTGGTCAAGTTTCGTCGACTCGTCGGAAAAAAACCGCAAGTGACATACAGTACTGTTTAATACACTGGTACCCGTTGCTAAATAAGAACTACAAAGGATTGTCGCACCGGGAACCATTCTATAGTGCTGGACCCTGGATTGTACACATATCCGAACTTTGCAGCCAAAGAAATGTGGCGCTGTCGTTGCTGAAAACGAGCCAAGTAGTAAAATATTTCACCGAGATTTATGTGAGGTATGAAGTCGGAAAAGGTAACCGTCAGATTTTTTATGTCCGATTGTTGCGGATAGGTGGACACAAAGGTAACACATAACACTGTTACTGAATACTGATGCACCTGTACAAATAATAACCTTTACAGGATGTCATTTTTTTTATTACTATAATGGGAGACTTTGAGACGCTTGGTGGCGGCAGACAAACGGGCCCTATTTGCCTGGGCATGCGCGCACTATTAGTTCCAAGCAAGCGCGAGAACAACTGTTGAAAATGACTGGTTTCGTTCGTTGCTGGGTTCGGGGGGGCTGATGGCCTTGCACAGATTTTAGTGAAGGAAATACGTCACTCAGGGCGACAGCTAACGACGCGCAGAGTATTGTGGGTAAAGTTCTGGCATGTGCGCGAGCTCGCTAAATTAGGCTGTTATCAATTCGATATTTTTTTTCTTTCTCTTCCTCACAGCTGGAAATATTCTCACTACACTTTAATAGTTCATCCATGGAGGAAGGAAAACAGGTTTCCTTCCTCCACAGTCAATCCAAAATTGAGAAAGACAACCAGTGATTTGAAATATATCGCCGAAAGACAAGTAATCAGTGATACTTAGTGAGAAGATAAATTACCAATTGTTTCAAGGCCATGTTTTTTATCATAAGCCGACACTTTGGCCTGTGCAAAAGCATTGCCATTGGCTAACCAAGAACTTAAAATAACGCAAGCTGCGCTAACAGGAAGTGATAACCTCGCAGTCGGAGGTCGTGCACAAAGTAGCCAATCATAGTGCAAAGCCATCAGCCCTTCTCAGCGCCCTGTCAGGGCGCTTGAGGACGAGCAAAATGACCAGTTTGTCTGCCGCCACCACCACGTATCTCCAAGTCTGCCAGTGTTATTTCGGTTTTAATTTACGATATATTTTTAAAATTCTCTTTCTTTTTTCTTCTTTGATTTAATTTATGGTTTTTTTTGGGGGGGGGGTGCAGAGCAAGGGGTTCATCCCCATCCCACCCCCACCCCGGATCTGAAGCCTGTCTATTCTGATACACTGTGAATTTGTTGTGTCACGGAACCATCCTAATTGATCAAGAAGAGGCGTTCTAAGTTGAAACATCCGTGACTCATCATCGGTTGGGTTCAAATGCGAGGGCAGTCAACCTTCAATCAGCACCCAAAGAAACTGCGTTACCTCCTTGTCTTTTTGAGTGTGAATCTGTGGTACCTTAGGTTAGAAGACAAAGCGACAGTTGTCTTCGTTATGCTTAATCGATTCGGTTGTAAACAATTGGCACCGATTCAGCGTTGGGATGTTTTAAATCGGTGCTTGGGTTCCAGTTTCCCGATTCTTCTAAAGATGGCAATGGAGCTAGATTGTTGAATAATTTACCAGAAGATTTCTCATGTTAATACGAAACCATTTTAGATCTGTATGGTGTAAATTGCATAAGATCAGCACATGATTTTCCTATTTTCTGTTTCATTCTCGTCGGCTTTATACGGTCCTTGCTCAGAGCACACTGTATATTTCATGCCACTACTGTTCTGCATATTGTGCCTTCGATTTTGTGACCCTAGACTGATTACACAGAATTTGACCTTTCCCTGAGAAATGGTCATAGAATATTCAGATAATCTTAGGGGAGAAATTAACATGGAGTTTAACACCGATAGTTTTCTTTGGCTGCAAAAAATTCCGCATTTTGCCCCACGCCTTCGTCATTTGAGAACCCACAAAGCTCTTGAAGTTCCTGAACGTGATCTACACGTTTATATTAGCACTACAGTGCCCTTAAAATAAAAAGGATAAAGATGCCACTTTAATACATAGCTCACGAATCGGGTGTCGCGGCTTTCGTTTCAAAAGGAGAGCTCCGTACTTGAGGTTTCTTGTTACGGACGATACCATGTTGCTCGTCGTGTATGATGAGGACACAGACACTGTTCGGGAATTAATGTAGTCACCGTTGCAACTACTGAACACTGGCACTGGATTTTCCATAGTGATCGTGTTGTGACAGCCAGTGGTTCTGTGCTATACTTACCTCTGAAGCTTGCCGTCAAGGAAGAAGTCATACTATCGAGAAAACATCGCATACTGACCTCCGTTGTGTCATGGATTCCCTTCGTAACCCCCCTCATCGGCAGAGTGGTACCGCCTCCCCCAGCGTCGCTCACCGTCACTCCATCAATGTTGAATCATTTACGATAGATTCCATTAAATTATCATGGAATTTCAATTAAGTTATAACAGACTCTGGAAGGGACACCCGCAGGCCGGCGCGTTCGGTGTTCAATTTCCATCACATTTCCTCCTCTGAAATTGGCAATCTATTTTGAGTCGCGTTGTCAATAATTGGGGTCAGCCCTAGACGTGTATCATGTGCATTATCATAACGCCGCAATTCTCCTTTCCAACTACTTCTTCTCGCTCAGTACAAGCGGAACGTGTGTGTACAGATCTCCAGTTGACAGCTGTTCTTTTCAACACATTTCAATTAGGCGAATTGTCGGTGGTATCAAGCCTGTATCTTGCAACTTTCAAGCCCATCTAACCCGTTTTACAGGAGCCCGCCTGCGAGGTTGCAACCCGCGTGGCGTGGCACAGAAGCATCTCTGTAGTCGTCGGTGTTTCAATGTTGGTAGGTGGAGTTGTGGTGCAATTTTCTGTATTTACGCTTTTAGTACTTTCACCTCGGGAAAATAAACTTTTTTTTGTAGTTTAGAATGGCTTTGAAATGAATTTGTTCGTCTGGATTACAATAGCATGTTGGCACTCGAATCCACCTACATGTATGTTGTCACGGTAGCGCGGGGTGCCTGCTGTGCTTGAAATTACTTTTGGACAGACCATCATATGGCTCGATAATTGCTTCTTTTTTTTTCAATCCACTTGAAATAGATTTTGTTCAAACTGCATAAAGTAACTGTCCGATTTTGTTGTAAATTGAAGTATAAAATGTCACAGTAGTTGTTTATTATTCCATTTTTGTGTACTTATGCCCACACCGCTTTTCAAGACAACCGCTCAACATCTCACTGGTAAGCATAATGTTGTATGATTCTACAATGTCATTTTGGAAATGCGTACGCATATTAATGTACTGTCATTAACCCCACGTGTTGTCTGTGATATTGTGTGAATATGAAGGGCAAACATCTGTCAAAAGATCAACTCATGTCTCAGTGTTCACGCTACAGAGCGTTGTCTGGACTGTGTGATCATAATCATTTCCGGGTCAAAGTATTAGAGGTTAAAATGCGTCATCCACATGGAGTGGGCAAAAAGAAGTCATCTAGGCATTCTGTTGGTGTGAATTTTCTACCACGGTGGCGTTCATGACTCCAGTAAATCCTGGCATGCCTGCTCACCAATTTCGGAATTGATTCGCGCTGGAAACTAATACCGAAACTATTGTTTGGGGGATTCTGCGTGGGCACTCAAATCAACGGTGATGGATTTGGTATCAGATGAAAAACACCGTCGTTTCTAAATGACAACGGAGAAATGCTGCCGTTAACGTTTGGATATGACAATGCCTGCACAATATCAAAGGGCACGAAAAACATCATCCGGGTACACCCACACACACAAGTGTGTATTTGCCTGCAACTGGGGACCCCCTATTGTTCCTCTTTTGTTTGTACTCTAACTTTTTTAGAAGACCATCCATATGTTTGTACACAGTTGTCAATCGGAGACCCTCTGTCAATCGGGGACCTTATTATCCTCTATTGTTCAGGGTCCCCAATTGCATGCAGAAACAAACTCACACCCACCTACCATACATCTCCTTAAAGGGCAGCAGCGTTCAATGCAACTACATGGTATACAAAAAGGCTTCGTTCAATGACAGCTATTTAAAGAACCTTACTTCAGTGAACCACTCGCAGCCGTTTCACGCTGACTTTCTGGTTAGTTTGAGCATGTATCTGCTCTGCCGCAGTTCACGTTTAAATCCTGACGTTTTCCAGCACTTCGTCGGTCGGGTTCGGCTGACTATTACAGCTATGCTTGTTGAGAGATGCATGACAATCGTCAAAAGCCAGCCCTCTCTCTAATTAACCTTAATTAAGCCAGCACGACCCTGCAAAGTGGAACTGCACGTTTGGCACGCAATAAACCCCCCGCGCGGGAAATTCTGCACTTTTTTCCACTCCGACAACGCATCCACCATAATAACTAATTTTGCCTGCGCGCTGTATTCACAAATCGTCCGGATTGCCAGTCGTGTTGGCTTGGCGATATTGAAAGTTGCAATTAATCAAAAGGTGTTCATTGATAGAGGCTCGCCTTGATTAAACGGTGCAGGCAATAATGCCCAACTCACGTGACGCACATATCTATTTACCCTGCCGATGTTACTCAATTCTGCATAGTCAGTTTCAATTTTGTTGGGGCGTTGTGGACACTGACAGTAACTTCTTGGATCAAACTTATCCAAATAATTCATTTCCTGCTTAGACTCTAGGCAAAAAAAGGTTCGCGCCAATGAATTCTGAGCCTCTGGCGTGGAGACGGGAGCGCCGCGCCACCGTGGCATTCAACATCTTTGCCCGACTGAAAGCAATCACCACAATGAATGGGTATGAGAAATTTGGATATTATACCTATATCTATAGGAGTCCAGCAGGCTACCTGGGGCTGAATCTCGTATACACACTTTCCTCAATTAGCTGGCGTCAGAATCAGCTGTCTTGTTAGCAGCACAACGCTTTGACCATGCTCGCCCGAGCCCCGGTCCTTGTCCAAGAGAAAAGTAAACAGCCCCGGCCAATTTGGAGAGTGCATTCATAGCTTGTACAAACCTGAAATTGGACTTGATTTTTCTTGACTGAGGAGCTTTCTCGGGAGGGGAAATGTCGAATTCTGTGTTGAGTATCTGTCAGGCCCTGGGGTGTGTGTGCCAATCAAGTCGGCCTCGGTAATGGTTCACCTGCCATCCCTGTATCCCGCGTGCAGGACAGAGCGTGTGATGACTGCACACTACAACCCCTCTGCAACTGGCAGAGGGATAAACACGTCTAGCTTTGGCTTCGAAAATTCGACCCAGACAAAAACAGAGTAGGCCTGTAGTCGGTTTGTTTGCCGCCAATTCTTCCGTGGAAAAGACCTCGACCCTTCTGGTTTTACTGCTTAAAGTATTCAGAGATCAACCAGCATTCTGATTATTAATTTACTTCCTATTGATGTTTCCATTGTTTTCATGACGATCAATCAGGGTCATTGATCAATTATGTGGGGTCTCTGTAAATCAAGATAGTTACCGATCGACCTTCAGCCCTTGTACATTTGTAGTTAGACTTCTGTGGGTACCTGTGGGTACCTCCTTTAATGACGGCAACAGTGAATGAACCAAACTGAAAACAATCTTCTCATCGAATTCATGTTGACCTGAAGGCATGAACATATTAAGTGTCAGGACAGAAGTACTGTACAATGCACAGTCTTTCGTTTCCAGACCGTAAATAAGGTGAAATGCTGGAACATGGAATACCTCTCGTAGGGCAGTGCTCCCATTTTGAAGATATCCTAGGGCACAGTCACGATCACATTTGTTGTTATGCGATGACGAAGACACAGCTTTCAGTATTTATAGCCGTATACATAGCCTAGTTTGAGCCTCTTAGCTCAGTGCACGTGTTCTGATAAATTCTTTTGATAAAATTATCTTCTGATCCTTTGTAGCTTGAGAATTTCAGGCCTTTTTTCGAAGGTATTTACTGCTAAGAGTAATTCGGCTCATTTTCTTTGGTTTCCTGTAAACTTACCAGATAGGAGAAACATCACAAGTTGCCCCTCATAATGTGGCTCTTTTAAAACGTGACTTTTCCGAGTGTTTTGTTGTTCAAAAATTGAATGCCTAAAACTGCTCAAAAGGATGCAATCGTCATTCTAAAAGAGTAGGATAGTCACTTGGAAAGAGTTGTCCTCCATATCCTGGCGCGAATGGGGGTGGGAGTCCCCCCCCCTGCTGTCTGAGACACCCCCCCATGAAGTGGGAAAAATAATAACAAACAAGTAAAGTAAGTACTACAATATTATTATTTATCCACAAAAATGAGACATTAACAAAATAATCCCCGACCTACGACCCGGAGAAATTCCTGGATCCGCCCCTTATATGGCTCTGATAATGGAGCGAGCGGGTTCGCACTTTTTACATCTAGATAAACAGTTAGTGCTCTGTTCTTAAAGATGCGGTTTTGCGGAGTAGTTATCGGTGGGTTACAACACTGTTAAGAGGTTAAGGTGTAATTTTCAAATGTTGATTTCCAACCATGGCCGGAAGTCTGCTGTTCTGTCCTGTTTGAGTGGACTGAGAGAAATCCCCTCGAAAGCGGTGCATCATCTGCAAACAGCACATCAAAGACGTGCACGGTATCAAAGCAATTCCACGGTAAAGACATGGCATTTTGACGAAATAAATTGTAACTGAACATTCACTGAAAAAAATATTTGCAACTTAAATTAAGTTGGTACTTCAGGTATTGCAACAGTGGTCCTTTTTTAACTTTACCCCGACAAGGATTCACATAACATCCCTTTTGATGTGTGTCAAAATGTCATGCCGCTACCTTGGAATTGCCAATCCTTGTTATTATCCTCGTCGGTCCTAGCACTTTAAAGACAGTGAACTATTCACTTCATCTCTGGGCGCCTTACGTGATGCGACAACGTTGTTGGGGTGGAATTAAGCGTTTTGCATCGATCTTTGATATTCCTGCGTCCAGCAAGCCATCTTCCGTCCTGCCTCGGGCCGACCACAAACGGGCACATGGTCACGTGACGTGCAGTCCCAGGTCTGCCTGTCATGCTCCAATCGCTATATAGCTTCGGAGGTAATTGAATTTTTTTGCAGGAGTGGCCCTGCAGCGCCAACAGTGCATGCTGCACTTAGTGGGGCTGGTTTGCCGCTGGACTATGTGGATATGCCTGCTGCGATCGCTTTCTATTCTGTGCCAAAAATATAGAGCCCACAGTTTCATCTCGAGCAATTTTTTGGGGGTGTTCTATAAACTTCGGTGCTGTGTTTATTGGTGCATAAGAGGCAACGAATGAAGAAAAAAATTCCAATAAAAGCGTCCGAGGATTGTCCGTCTACAATAAGTTTCCTCGGGACGCCAGGAGCCAGGGAGTTTGGAACAGGCGGGTTAATTTCGCCAGGATCGATCGGTGATTGTCACTGGGAGGAATGTGAACCCAAGATTGCCCTCAAGCCCAACAATACTCACAACTCTGCTCTTTGCAAATTTGACGGGCTTTGTTTTTTTCCCACTGGCTGGCGGAGGTTAAAGGAATCTGGATGAAATTAGCCAGGAATTAGGCCACATAGACAAAAACCAACCGTCTCTTCTCGTTATATATGACTTTCAGTACTTTCGGTTTAAACATTAAGTTTGTATGCAAATTTACAGTGCCAGAATGTAAAGAATTTGGCTGCTTTCCACTGCAATTTTAATTTTGTTATATTCAGAAACATCACGTGCTATTAATTTCTGAGCTATTACAAATGATGTAGATTAAAAAGAGGCTGCAGTGAAATAAAAATGGACGAGAGTATATAGAACCCGTCAAAGTTGATCGACGCAGTCAATTCGTGGGGTCTGTTATATTAGTGGACGATGATTAGTTAGAGTGTCATGTTACCATAAGATTAATCAACCACTCCATCTATGTACGCTCACCATCTGTACCACCTTCAATTTTTCATTGTAATTGCCTGCCACGAACAAATTTAAAACTATATGTTAACCCTGTAGTTGGGCAAAATCCAAGCTTTGACAGCTTCATCAGAAAAAAATATATTTTGTTCCAACTCCAGTTTCTCCGGCAAAACCTCTTAAACGATGGTTTGGTTTGGTGACAAAATGTGGTAATTGGCATGAGTTTAGAGTTGCAATGTCGGGTTTAGTTAGACCATAGAGCAAGGACCCAGGTCAGACTGTTGTCTCCTCACAAGCCGGGGGTGGGTTGGTGGTAGCTGAACTTTTAAGCCGGAACCACATGCGAACCAGCTTGGTCAATTTCTTTCGGTTGGTTATTCCAGGTTTTGCTTTCATACAGAGGCCTCATAGTGGTATGGCGGGACAAAACTTAAAAACAAAAGGGGATTGATAAACAAAAGAAAGAGAACACAATTAAACCAGAAAGATAAAAGTAAACCAGTGAATCGCGTGGAATTAAAAACAATCGAAAATAACGAAATAAATTATATGGGATAAGAGTTAGCATGATTACCAACAAATAAGTTATAATTTAACTTTAAAACGGCCGTGAATATGCATCACACTACAAACACTTAGCAACAGAGAATTAAAAGGTTACAGCAGTAACGTGTTGTGTAACAAAAAGGACCGAGTTTAGTGCATTGTCGTCTCGGTAACTTCGTCGTTTTTGCGCCATGTGTGCAGACATAATTAAGTACTGCATTTTGTCACAATAACTTCAAAACAGGTGTTTGATGAACAGTTAAACAGGCATTCACATAATTTAATCTCATTATGTGAAACTTTTAAGATGAGAAATGAGTGTATTTTAACACTCTTTAAACGAACATAATTGAAATGTGTAGCTGGGTTGCAATATGATTAAGCTGAAAAAAAAACTGATGCCTCCTGCATATTAAAGTGTGGAGGAGCCCGTGATATCACAGCAAACAGTACAAATGTTGCCTCCATTGTGCCCGGTGTTGATATCAGCGCCTCTGTCAGACTGGTGGTAGAGTATCAATAGACTGGCTCGGGTAATTGAGGAGATTAGTAAGGATGCGTTAGTAATTAACCACTAATGGCATTATTGCGACTTGCACAAGCAGCTGACGGCGTACGCGCGTGTGTGTGCTTGTAGCGACGGCCATAGGCTGTCCTCGTTCTCCGGTCGCCAAAGGCAGGCATTCACATTCTGTTGGCATAATTTGACAATAATTTAATGAAGTGGGAGCGAAAATAGAATATATACGGTTGGAGTGTCACAGACAGATAACCATTGATACCCGTTTAAAGGGTTTTAAAGTAATTGATAATGAATGGTTTTGTACATAGTGTGCTCAAAACCACAAAGCAACAGTTATTTTCTCTCAGAAGAATTGTCAGAAACTGTTTCGTTTTTGATATCAAACTGAGCTTAGAATATCATCTTTTCGAAACTGAAAGCTTCATTTCTGTCCGATGCGGAGATAATCTGGATTGCGTGAAACAACTGTTTTTCCGTCAACAAACAAACAAACAGCAGCCTGAAATGATTCAAAGTAGTTAACGATATAAGTAACAAGAATGGCACCTTGTCACAAATTGACTGATAAAGCAGTAAAAAAGGGGGGGGGAATCGAGGAGAAATCTCATTTAACCGATTTTAATGCTGATGGAAATCATTATTAGTCATCGATGGTCTTGGAATCAACCTGCCCTTGGCCGGAAATCCTTTAATGGAGTGCATATTCTCGAGGCCATGTAAGACGAACTCCCTTGCGCGATGTTTGCGACAGAATCATCGAGTACATCACCGTTCATTTAATAGAACACCAATATTATGGTGCACTGTTGAATAACTGATACTCTTTGCATTTGCGCTTAAGTGGCAGTTTATTCTGAATCACTGAGCAGTGCTATGTTAATGTGAGTGCATTTTGATAAGTCTCAGTATCATGCCCTGTAATATGCACATGTATATATTTCCAATGGCCTGCGCGGTAAAGCCTATCACAATATAAGGATGTACTGCTGGGAAAGAGAACGCCCAATAAATCGAAATTGAAGGTCATTTTGTGCAATTGCGTTAGAAGGAAGATGGGATTATTGGGATCCGTTACCGCCAAGATATTTCCCCAGTATTACTGTCTGGTTCCCCACCCCCGAACCGACTCCCTATTAGTTTGAACCGTCTTGCGCTCGTTTCAAAATGATTCTTACAACATTCAAACACGCCCTCCTCGTAGGCTATGATGGCAAAATCAGTCCAAAAACGGAGGCGATTTCACAGACCGTAGCGCGAATGTTTTAAAGACGAAAACCACGAGCAGTTTTGCTCGACTGAGCTAAATTTCTGCAGATGTGCTCGACATTGATGTGTTCACGAGCATGAAATTCCATCCAATTTAAGTTAAGCCTGTCATTGCGAGGACAAGATGGCTTGGTGGGGTCCAGTTGCTCCCTCTTGTACACAGGGTTCACGGCCAGCCTAACAATTTCTTAATACAGATCAAACAAGTCGACATTTTTTCATTGATGAATTTTCAGTAAGGTAGGCCTATGCAACCTTTTTGGGACAGCTCAAGAACCTACAGTCCGTGTTTTCTTTTCTTGTTGAGTGTAAATGTGCTTACACTCTATAAACTATCGGGTCAGATGGACCCGGACTGCGGGTTCGGTGGGGCCTGATCCTTTTTTGGGGGTCACAAAATGACCCTCTTCTGGGTCATTCTGACCATTACCCGGGGAAGAGTAAGGTACCACGGGACCCGGATCAATCTGATCTGGGAGTTTTTAATATGTAGCAAATTAATTTAATGCCCTAAGCACCAGTCAGTGAGACCAAGGCATAAGCAATATGTGATGGACGTTGTACGCTGGTATAACCTAAAGGTGTTAAGCAATTATTTTCTGTGCTTAGCAATACCCTAAAATTATAGCTGCAGGTTTAATTATGATCTGAAGCTTTGGAGGTGTGACATTTTAAGGTAGATGACAGCTTTCAGGGATGTATTTTTCTTTGAAGAAGAATGGTTCTCAAAACAACTGGAATTGAGTGCACTCTCGAACATATTGGAAAGCGTACTCTGCATGTCTTCAGGAGGAATGCTGGCCTGCTGCTTAGGTGACGACTGAAGTACTATGGTGGAGGATTATGAAGTGGCTGCGGTGGGATGCTTGTCTGGTAGAGCGTGGATGTGTGGCTGGAAGAATGTTGGTCCGGTAGACGGAGCTTGGAGGCGACTGGGATTGGTTGCATGCAGAGCTGTATATAGAGAGAGTTGCGACATGGGGGTGTCAATAGTTGGAATCAAAATGGTGGATTGTGCGTGGATCGATCCACACGGACAATTGGCACACGATAGCTGCATGCTGTACTGCACGCATGGTGAACCGCCATTTTGGTTCTAAAGTCTGAAATTGGCGCTACTCTCTCTAAATATACAGCGCTGGTTGCATTTGCATCGCAGGCCCGTAGGCTGTGAGGGTTCGAGGAGTTCGAACGAACCCCCCTCCCTCCCCCTGCTCGCTTCTGAGTTCCACTTGTTGGTGGTCTTTTTTGTGTGTGTACTTAATATTTTAAATATACCGTGATATATTCGCATACGAGCCACGGCTTATACGTTGATTCTTAAGCTCAAGGTGACCATGATTCTGCATATTAATGAATCAATCTCTAGTCATATGTACCGTCAGGAAGTTCCGGCAAATATCCACATTTCAGGTGTTTCAAAGGGTTTGAAATCAATGTATTTTTGTTAAGTTTATTCAATATTGAAAACTACAGTGTACAAGTCTTACACGCTACCTTTGGTTCGCGACAGACATGCAACTTTTCAATGTTGTTTTCCAAAGCACATTGTGATAGGCCTTTGTATGAAAATATGTGTTCACAGTGCCAAAACACCCCCCCCCAGTCTCTGGTCAGGCAAAGGGCCTGCACCGGGCTGTGTAAGTAGCCTGTAGTGTTAGGACTTGAGTTGTGCAGAGCAGATGACATCGATGTGGAAACCAGTGTCCTGGGTATGAGAATATTCCCACCACCGGTTCTTTTCAGCACCACACTTCTTAAGAAAGAGACACACGGTTGAACGCGAATTCTATCGTATCATCTATCCGGGCTGCAGGTTTATTTCTCTGGCATCAACTGGGAAAAATCAACCCTATCTTTCACTTGTGTCACTTGTAAACGTGTTGCGCACAGCGCTTACACATTATAGCATGTAGGCCTAGCGGTAGTGGACTGGTATTCTGTCTCTTCATTGGCTCCAGTTAGTTGTGCTGTTGAGCAGAGGCACTTGACCACGCACGGTTTCACGTTGACTCATATCTCGAAGGTAACCACCGCGTCTTGATTTCCTCAAAGGATGCCGTATTTCAATGAGGGAATTGATCCATGCGGCACCGTGGCAAACGAGTCTGTAACTCTAGCCTTGCCATTCGATTCAGCGGACGCTGAAACTCTGGTTTTGGTATCGCGGGAAAGGACACTCTGCAAAATTTGGTTCTTGGTGGCGAGCGGAGGGCTTGCGGCAAAAACTTAACTGAATGTCACCAAAATTGGGGACAGTGATTGCGTTTCGACTTTGTATAGGTTTGGCCGTGAAATTATTTGATTGCTTGCACATTTCACCGATGCATTCTGATTTGGAGATCTCGACATGCAGCCCTCCGTAGACTAGTTTTGCCCTTCTCGAGCTCTGCCTGATCTGCTCGGAGTCGTGCCTCGGTAATATCGTTTTCGACCGTGGGGAACGACCACGTGCAGCCCGATTCTAGAGGCAAATTCTTTGAATACAATTCGTTCAATATGATAATGGCGTACGCGCACATGCGCTCTGCATTAGGTCACTAGTTTTCGCAACTTGTAAATTGAAAGGTGATTTTTTTTTCACTGATAACCGCAATACACTCGGGGAGGACGTAAGAATAATGCCACTGGAGTATATTGTCTTTGTTTACACTTTTGCAGGATTGTCATTACGTTTGGTGTATCGGGGAAACACACCACTCCTATTTTGGAGAAAGCGAGCCTTGCGTTGTTAATACTATAGCCTGGTCAATTCAGTGTCCGCTAAGTTGATTAAGTGGGTAAACTTAGTGGAATCTTCCTTTCGTAACCATAGTTACACCTCTTGGTCGGCATTTACATAAGAGAAAGGAAAAGCTTTGGATATTATTGAAGCCGTTTTAAAATAGCTAAGCGTATTGGTGAGGAAAGTAAAAAAATACTTATATTTAAAGGACAGTGGTCTTGAGGAATTTCACGCTTCCTGTTCATGTGTACCAACTCGTATCAGACAGTTTCCTTTGCATAATTTTATCAAGTTCAACTCCTTTTATTTAGGGACACCCTTGACTAGCCAGTCAAGTCGAATGGCGTTACATGTATGGCGGTATTCCTTAAGTGATTAGTTCAGGTAGTTAAATTACCATAACATGATTTTAATGACGTCCGGCCGGCTCTGTTCACATTCAAACCTTTTTCTTCCATATACATTTTCGTCGGAGTCGCCTCGTGCGTGCCTATTGCATTATGTGTAAAACTTCTTGTCATTTACAGTACCTAAAGTTATTATTGTCATATAGAATCCGCGGTGTATTATTGGGCCCCATTAACTCTCTCACTGAATTAACCGCTGCAATAACCGCCTCGGGTAATGAAGTACGTATAATGAACTCGGTAAACACAGCGAACACTGGCGCTGCTCGGTAGTCAGGTCCTTCAACCAGCGACAATTTTTTTTTCTATTAAATAACAATCGAATATTGATGGGCACCTGCGTTAACAGCAAGAACAATAATTCTGCGTCCCCCCCATGATCTCAGAGACAGTTAATAATAACAAAAAACAGCTCAAAAGTTTGTTTGTGTCTCGTATGTGCTCTTCTTGGATACGATACTTTTACTCACAATCGAAAATGCCACGCCAGACACGTTTCATCTTACGGAGGATGCACTTCAAAGAATTTAATCATAGTCCATCTGAAAAATTATCTTCATAATTACTCCGGACTGGGGGAGTAGCATGTCTATTAGACACGACTACCGGGAAACTAACAACACAAGAATCTGTTGGGTCCTTGCTTGTCTGAATTACTGTGATTCTTCCCAATCAATATTACAGAGGTTTCATTGTTATATTAACAAAATGAAATCAACCTTAATTTCATTATGGTCAATCGTGGAGTTATTAAAGGAAGTAGTTTTTAACCTTGAAAACAATGACTTCAGCGTGGTCTCGAAAGGAAACGGATGAACATTCGCTATGTCAAACCGATTTGAACAAATAATTTTGGGCCTATACATAAATACACCGCTGAGTTTGATATATGGTATGAAATACGAAGCACGACGCCTGTATGATTGATGGACCGTCGATCACATGCCATTTTGTCCCAGCGCACGGCGCAGCCACTGAGAAAAATAGGCCTAGTTCTGTTCCACGATCACAGAAATTTTTTCACCCGTAGTAGATGCAGGGATTTATTGAGGCTGGAATTTATTCAGGTTAGTCACGGATTTTTCATGATAAGTTCAAGCGTTCTATAAAACGAGTAACGAATATTTCCATATTTATGCAGTGGAAAGAATAATTCATCGCCTAACAAAATGGAACATTTCGTCTGCAACCTCATGCTCTACTCTTATTGATGCACTTACTTTAAAACGCTCATTATTTGTTGACGCTCTTTGTAAACAAGACTATGATTTCAAAGTTCTAGACCTACCCATACAACAAGACAATGAAGACTGATCTATGACCAAAAGCTCGAAACAAATTTGGCATGTTTTGCATTACCCTTCAAAAGGAAATAGATTTGTGAATGAAGGTTGTTGAGAGGATAAAAGGGCAGATTCACCGAAACGCGGAAAGTTCTGAAATTCTTCATGTGCGGTGCTAATTAATTCTGTATCAGTTTTGTTTCGGGAGTTATATTTAGCCAAGGGTTAATTGCTATCGGAAGGAAACGAAACAAAGTGACAACTGACTCTTAAAAAGGTCATTTTATTTGTTGTGTGTGGTGCTACTTGAAGCGTTTTAAGCGAATGGATGCTGCAGCTTATATGTCAATAACCTTACAGTGTTATCGGACTATTACCAATTTGATGTAACAGGAATCGTTGATGGAGTTCAAAATATTTCAGACTTCACCATTGTTTTGTGATTGTTTTATGATCGCACGGGCAAAAGGGAAAATACCCCAGACGTCATATGCTGCTTGTGTGCAAATGTTTGTGTAAAGAACGTAGCATATCGCCCGGACTTAAAAAACTAATCGCAAAGAAATCCCCTTACACCAGCAAACTAGATAAGGCCGTGCGTCACAATCAAAGCCCGCATGGGGTTCAATTCCACTCTAATCAAGTTGGGGGTCCTCACCGTAAAAATGTGGAGTAATTAAATGATTTTATCCGGGGAAGCTTGGCCAATATTGCGCGTGGATATTGACTGCTTGGGTCCGGGCGCTTTAGACGCGCTTTAATTTCCTGCGAGGACAGCTGCTAAGCCTGGGCCAATAATATAGCCGACCTGTTTGGGCTGCAGTGCTTTTAATTACACTTGTGTGATTTCGGAATTGGCCGGGATAATGGAGGTTCTCTTGAATCGCTGTGGATGAAGCAGGTAATTGGGCTTTGCTATCTCATCAATCATGCACCTATACAAATAGTAGTCACCTTCCCAAGTAGCCATGGACGTATAATACTACAGTGCACGATAGCCTGTAATGAGATGTATCTACAGTTTGCTAAATTGCTGTTTTATTTAACCAATCATCGGCTGAGAATATTTAAGCACCTTTCTTACAAGGCTGTTATTCCTGGTCGAATATTTGTGTACACAAGTTGCCTCTGTGATAACTTGTGTGCATAATTATTCAGTGTGCAGATCTCGGTTTAACATCATGATAATAATAAATGGCCATTTGGGCTATTTGTTATTGCAATATGTGGGCGTGGATTGACGCGGAAGGGCGGGATTCCCCCCCCCTTTCAATGGGTCAGGGTTAAAGGACTTGATACGCCATCCCCCCACACACGCCCATTGTATAACACACAAAGCCAAGCACCACTTTCCACGAGTAGCCATATGATAAATTAGACCCTCTCCACTCGCCATATAATCTAACTGGAATGCACAGCCACATCGTCTAGGAATCAGAATTTCGCAGCCTCAGTCTCACAGCGTATGGGGCCTATTTACTTTGCACTCGATGTTGAAAGCCCCATTCCCGTGCCGCGTTTATTTGTTTTCATTATAATTTAAGCGCAAAACCGTCAGCGCACCGTCGTAACAACATGCAGTTTTGGTGCACGCAGTCGACTGGGTATGGCTCCATTTGAATTCTTTATCTCCCTTCATTATGTTCGCCTGTTCAGTTGAAATCTGATACTCGAAGGCTCTACCCATGTACCGATTTTTCTAGGGATAAACTTAGGAGGTCCATGTCATGCATGTATTTGTACTCACCCTCTGTGTTTCGTGCACCCCAGAACCTCTTTAAATAATATGCAGTTATACAAAAGGACACCAACACTGATCGCCGTACCGAATTAAACGCCCAAGATGTTAATTCCTCCCGCACTTCAAATCTGTGATGTTAAATTAGTGTTAATTCAACACTTGGTGTAGTCCTCTGATAACACCTAGGGTGTTAAATTAACACTGGAGGTTTTGCAGTGAGGACACATATTCCATCTTGAATTTGGGGCTACATCTTTCTCACCTACCAACCGCTTTTAAGTGCTTGTATTGTGATATTTCGTTAACAAGAGACATTTCGTTAAATCTGGAGGAAAACACATGGGCTTTCGTGTTTTTTTGTTTTTTGTTTTGGTTTTTTTTTCTTTTAAACAAACCTTATTATGACCAACAAACAAAACCCGTATGTCAAAACTATGTACGAAGAAATGCTGGTATTTTATGAAAGAAAACGGTCATTTTCACATATTCTCATTTGAAATCTCAGTTTTGAAGTGTTTGTGTGACGGCGTAAGCACTAAATGCCACCAATAGGAGTTCTTAAATTTCTTGGGTACTCCCTGAATCCCGATAAAAAGTTTGGTTGGAAGATGGGGCAAGACTTTGTCAAACAGGGTCTGCTCTCTATACGTCACAGTCACATTTTTGCCTGCAGGGGCTAGTAAAACAAACTACGGTTTGGCCGTGAGAACAAAAGCAAAAGAATATTTCACTATTAACTCTTAAAACATCACTGAGCTATCAAAACGCCAAAGTACATTACAAATTGCATTACAAATACGATTTTAAAGCAAAGGGCAAACAAAAACTACGCTTGACAAAATGCCAGGATGAGGTTTCTGCAGACTGTGGCTGTCCATACGAAAACATTCATGATGTAGTTGACAACGTGATAGGATCTAGAGGGCATTGGCAACCAGCGAGGCGGGAAAAGATCAAGAACCGGTAGAGTGACCCTACCAGATTTTGGCTTTATTCTTTTGTTGTGGGGGAAAAACGGGCATTGGTATTTTCAGGGGCCCCTTTGCAGTTTGGATGATGTAAATGCACGTGCGTTTTCTGGATTATTTAAGCACTAGGATATATCGTGGGGCATGCTTGTAGCGTGACCCTCGCGGATACGCAGACATCTTAAAACTCGCCTGCGAAATAAGAGTGTGGCCTCCCACATGTTCTGTGCTATATCCTCTCCACAATGTCTTGGATTTTTTATGATGGGGGAATTGTAATTACAAGACATTTTTGGAATATCAGACATGGTATTTATAGAGGAGATCTGTAATGTAATTCAAGGGCGGATCCCGAGCCGAACATTCGGCTGGAGAGACAACTTCGGGGTGTGAGCATTTTGAATTTCTTTCTAAACCACGAGTACTTACCTCCTTAAAAAGTAATTTCACAAAACTGGGAGAGTCTGAAGGCTTTGATTTATTTTGTAATTTTACCGGTGTGCATATACCATCAAAATGTCCATGTTCTTGAGCTTTGCTCCCTCCTGACTGGTTCAATCTTTGGCATTGAAGTTAGTAGACATACTCGAAAAGTACTCGACTACATCAATGGAAAGTTGGCTACCATTTAGGGGGTTAGGATTTGTTGAGAGTTAGTTTTGTTAGGTTGATTTCTGTTCGGGGTCGTCCCATTACGACGACATAGGTGAAAAAGGAACTAAAATTGACTTAGAACTCCTCCGCGCGTGCAGTTCACTGCGTGCTCGGGCAGGGTCCTGAATCAGCCACCATGAGCGAACACAATACGAGTGGCTCTCACGATCGACCGGCGCTGAGCCGCCTGGATTGCCGAGCTCTGCCGCCCGAGGGGACGGGGGGATAACGAAACAAGCAAATTGGACATAAAACCCAGATAGACAGGGGGGCAAGGGAATCCCGGCCCGAGCTGACAGGCGAAAGCTTTTTATTTTGAAGCCGGGTTGACTGGACTGCACTTCTTTGAAAAGTGCAGGCGCACGTTCGCCTCATGTATATGTATACACGATGGCTTGAATAGAATGAATAGGGGGAGAAAAGCCCTCGGCTCAATATCTCCTTTATTGACTGTTTCATATGGAGAATATTCCAGTTACTGCCCTGTCTTACCATGCGAAATCCTAGCTTATGCAGTCTGCTGGAATGGTGTGGTTTATAGACGTTACTGAGTGCAATGCCTTCTTATATCTTTTTTGGTAAAAGGGGGAGAGTCCTTCTTTGGAGAAACTAGAGACAAAAATGTGTCCATCGGGGAATAAGGGATAACAATCCAACTGATCAAATAGATCCCTCAATGAGAATTATGGCAACTTATTACAGGATTAGGAAACCTTGAACACATTCATAACGGGATTGTTTATCAATTGGACAGTTTTCAGTATTTTAGCGTGTCATTGAAATTAATGATCTGATCGAAAAACTACAGTTTACCTCCATACTACTTTTGTTGAAGTTTACCAATCATTGCAAGATGAAAACAAAGAAGAAACTGCCCGTAATTCCACAAAGAGCAGGTTCTTGAGAAGTTGAGGGTAATCATGTTCAGGATGTGCACTTCCCTTTATAATTCTACCCGGAAAAAGAAAGTTTGTAAAGTAGTTAAATATGAAGCCCAGTGACTCCCAGATGAAATCAAATCCGATTTGACATTAAGCACAGTATTTTTGCATGTAAAAGAAAAACCACCAGAGTCGTACGGTACTATCTGTCAGCCTTTTCATCGTTATTCTGTCCTGAGTCACTATCAGTACAAACCTATTTGGCGTGATTGCCATATCCTGACAGAAACTTTAAAGGCAACGCCCCTTTCACTTTACTTTCATCTGATAACGCTGTCACGTGTTTTTCTGGTACCACGTCACACTCACCATTGAATGATTAGAATCTATAATCCTGCAATTCTGTAAAGGATATCTTGAAATTCCCCTCATTTAAAAATTAGATCTACTGAAAGTCTTTGTTCTGTGTAGGGAGCGATTGCGTAGGCTGGCGCTGGTGGTGTTCCTGAAAACTATTGAATGTCGAGAATGCCTGTCACTCGTCTGAAATAGGGGGACAGCGCCCAGTGGCGATACGCTGTCCGCCTAAGTGCATTAACATGTCATCAAGATCTCTTGCTCTCCAATTATCGCTTTCCACTTGTACGCCACGCTGACAAATACTCGTCAATTTCCAGCAAATTTTTAATGTGGACGGAGACCTGGGAGTGAGCTGGTTGAGGCAATCAGCCAATGCTGACGGAGCGGATTGTCTTGATGGGATGAGATGTTAAGACCGAGGGTCTCTCCACAGGCTCCATGGTACCCTCCCTACATGCACAAGACATACAACGACGCGAAGTTAACTTCGTCATCCGGCGTTAACTTACAAATTTATAGCCAGCTTATTTCTAAAGTGTCAATTAACTCATAGCATTCTGTCGTAAAACTGGAGGATGGAAAGTTCCATGCCCCACACGGAGATGAAACTTGAAAAGGTTTCGGAGCTTTGAGTACCTTGCGCCGTGCTGAGGATGCCTTACATCGGCTCGCATAGTCTTCCTTTGTCAGGGAAGAAGTTTCGTTATTACTTGTGGAGAGAAGATGACGCAAAAAGGTCCGAATCTGTAATAAAAATGGAACATTATTGGGGTACTTGGTCTAACTTTACCCGTTGCTGTGCTTTGCCTTCTTCTGCGCTGTATTGTCATACGTTTTTGTATTGGTTCGATTAATTTGCCTTATGTTTGACTTTTTTTGCCTCGCTTTGACTGGATTTCCCTTACCTCATGTTGCCTTGGTTCTTTTTTTTCTACCTAGCGCCTTGGCCTGTCATCAATCGTTTAAACTTTCCTTGCTTTTCCCTGTAGTGTATATTTTGCTATTCATTGTCTGGTTTTGCCTTCCTTTACAGTCTTTCTGTATTTGCTTGCCTCCCTTGGCCTGGGTTTGCCGTGCTTTGCCATGTTTTTGCCTTGGCCACAGCAGTGTTTAATTTGCCTTGGTTTGCTATGCATTGTCTCTTGGCCTCCCTTTGCCGCCTTTGCTGTGTTTTGCTTGCTTCGTCTTGTTTTGCCTTGATTGGTTTTGCAGTACCGAACTTCGGCGTTATTGACTTTGGTTTGCCTCGCTTTGCTGGATTTGCCATGCCTCATCTTGATTGGTCCTGCTCCATGTAGTTCCTTTTTAGTTTGACTTTGCGTTGTGTTGCCTCGCTTTGCCTATAGTTTGATGTGTTTTGCCATGCTTCGTCATGTTTTGCCTTTGGTGGTCGAGCTCGACCTCTTTATGGCTTACCTCGCCTTCCATGGTTTTGCCGTGTTTTACAATGCTTCGTAATGTTTTCCCTTTGGTGGTCGAGCTCGACCTCTTTATGGCTTACCTCGCCTTCCGTGGTTTGCCTTGTTTTACCATGCTCCGTCTTGTTTGGCACTGTTCGGTCTTGCTCTGCCTCGCTCCGCCTGGTTCTGCCCTTCCCTCACCGGTCCTTGTCTCGCAAACGTCTTGCACGATCCCCAGCCCTGCCATCCCTGATGGGAAGGCCTCAACTTCACTTCTCGCCAATCACCTTTCAATATGGCTATCAACCCTTGTTGGTATTTGGAGATGTAAGAACAGGTGATCTAAGTTAGTTCCCTTTGCGACCAGTCTGATGCCCTGTCGCCCCGCCACGTCTTGGCGTGGTTTGTGTAACTTCGCTGCTCCTCCACAGCGAGGCTGCGCCCTATACAGCCCTTCATGAACTGCCCGGTCCCGCAACCGCTTTGCTGATTTCTTCCTCGAGGTCTTGGACACGCTTCTTGACGAAAACAAGGAGTCTTAATTGCTGGTTATATATGGAGAATGCACCCAAAAAACACTCCGTAATTTTTGTCAGACATGATAACACAACGTTGCCCTCTAGGCACCGTGCAATATCAATGTGAATGAGGTGAAGTTTTCTGCATTGTAACCATTTGAACCACTCCCTAGAAATGTTATTTCACATCAGTTTTTTTCAGTTAGTTTCATGAAGTAAGTTCACCTACAACTCATGATTTTCATTAAATAGTCAGACCTGCTCATAATGTGGCCAAATAGATACATCTAAATTCGTATGTCCTTATGTGATCAGGGTAATGATTTGTTGAGGGATTTATCATCATGAAGGTTAAACGAGAACCATCAACTCGTGGCTGGATACACTATAATAATAATAAGCTAAATCAAAGTGACGTCACGTGTTGGGAGAGGCTAGTAGGGGGAAGCAGATCCACTTTGCGTGATTGATATTGAGGGTGGAAATGAACGGATGAAATGCCGGAAGCCTCGGTGCAATCTCCTGCTTGTTTTGGGCCTTCACTTTATCAAGAGGAGGCATTATGGCAAGAGGAGCTTTCAATCTAAAGCAGCGAAATTGCATTAGTGCTCAGCCAGTCCAGCACGACCAAACTCGTCACAGCCATCACGTACCTTCATTTCCTTATTGATGGAAGAATGCCGTTGCGCGCAGCTGTTCCCCCATCCGGCATTAAATGGTCGAAGATATTAGAATCGAACGAATAATTGGGTTCGTAAATGGCAGAAGCAAAAAAAGAGGAGAGTGATTACTGAGGAGAGACGTAGTGTAATTGATTATTTTGAGTGGTGAAGGCTTGGTGTGACGGCATCTAGACTCATTAATTATTGTTGGTCGTGCCATTCAACAAACCCCCAAACCCTGTGCTGTGTCTGTTTTCAATGGGGCTTAACGAATCCTTGTAGCCATTAATTAATATCCATTCCAACATTTCACTGAATGTATTTCCCCGCACCATAAACATGTTTACCTCGTTAACGAGCAAGCAAGCCGTTCATCAAAATGAGCTTATCAAGCAGGGAGAGAGACGCCACCCACCCCTGTAAAAAGCTCTACCCTCAGCGCTGAATGGACGCGTCCATTTCATACGAATGAGTGGGGAAAAAAACTATAATAACACATGACATATTAAATGCGGCCATTTATTTCTCGCTGAAAGCCCCCCTTTTGTTGCCTGCTTAAACCACATGTGATTTGCTCTGAATGGCAAGTTCATTACTCAGCGTCGCGCAGACTGGATGTGTGTACACACAAACCGGCTTCGGCTGCCCCCGTTTCCCGCCACTGCCATGTAATCATTAACCGCCTCAGCCGTCCACCCCAGCACACTGCGTTTTGTTTTCGACCGGCGCTCCTCCGGTCATTCAGTCGTCACGTCGTGAGTGCAGCGGAGGCCCAGCCTCTTGAACAGGGTGCACGTACATGTACCATGCCGAGGAACGAGCCGCACACACGGCGTAACTGTATAGCACCTTCACCGGAGTGGTGAACTGTACAGTACATGCAGCCCGTGTTTGTGTCGTTATTTCGCGCTGAAAGCCTAATAATTGATGTCGAGAACTACATGTGAACCAGGCTGCTCTTTTCCCACCGACAGGTAGAAGCCTTTCACAGCCGACACGTACAATGGAGTGACCGCACATCGCAAGTACACCCGAGTACACCGACCGACTGATGTCTCGCCGCTCTCTGACCAGACGTCCCTGCACTGTACTGCAGTATCATTTCAGCTGCAAGTTCAACTTCTCAAATATTGCCTGATCACGCGAGGACAAGATCTGAGTGCAAGTACTAGACTCCGTTGCCGGTCCCTGCATGACCCGTGTGCTTCGAACAAGCCCGTGCACCCCAAGGAAATCAGGGGGACATTGCGATCGCCGACCGAACAGTGAGCTGGTCGGACCATATAGCAGAGCAAGGATGCTGTTGGCCTACGACTGGCGTTAGTGCTCGGTTGGGGCAGCAGCCAAGACGCTTTCACTGCATGTACATGTACACTTGGATTACGATATACAGGTGCCTGATTACTGTGATATGCCGAGAAGATATAATTAGACTTTGACTTGTTGGCGACAAAACAAAACGAAAACACATATCCCAAAACCCACGCATATGCTGTACACATTACCAGAGAGAAAGACCGATACAAACTTCTTTAATTTCACGCGGACAAAAATAATTAAGCCAAAACTTGGTGAGGTCAACCAAAGCCAACCGAATTTATGTCAACCATTTAGGAATCGGAGGGGAGGAGTGTTCAAGTACGTGGAGTGTTCAGGATATAGTACGACAGTAGCCATGACGCAAACCATGGACCCGGTAGCTGGCTGCGATGTGGGTAAGTAGAATAGCATAATACAGTCTACCCTAGCTCATTCAAAGCAGTTTACGTAGGAAAGTATGATGAATGGTGATGAATGATACCTCTGAGCGTGTCAGACGAGGTCAAATAATCGGCCTGTTTGATATTTGCAGCAAACCGATCGGCAACATATGTAAATGGGCACATGCATTTCACTCTCCTCCCTCGAAAAAAAATGCGATAACAAAATGAAAGTACACGTGAATTTCAGTCTCATCCATCTATCCGATAGACAAACAAACCTGATGGTGTTTATGATACGTCGTGTTGTCGATATTCACTAACCTTTATTTTGAGGGGATGGTGTTCCTCCTGGATTTTTCTGCAATATTCACCAGATTACACAATGTGCCAGCCACATTGAACTGTTTTGGTTCTGCCTACCGGTACAACATGAACACGTGTGGTTAAAGGAAAGATCATGGAAATCACAACTATTTTCGGTTTTTCGGACAGTTTTCGATTTTCGAACAGTATAGATTATTGAGTATTTTTACCAATCTACTGAAGGGAAATAACAATTAATAATAGCTCCCACTGTTGTGCAATTTATGTGATATTTACAACCCTGCTTGTAGTTGTTGTTTTTTTTGGGGGGGGGGGTTGTATTCAGGATATAAATCCCACCAAGAATCAATATTTTTATGTGTTCGTCGTGAGGGCCCACAATTAGGTTTCGTCCGTTCGCTTCATGAAGACATTGGTGCATTACAACAGACATCCATGGCACACTATGTGTGGTAATGAAACTATAAATTATTAATATTTATTATAGTATAACTGCATTAGCCTTGCTGCATCCCTTATAAGGAGTGAAAAGAACTCAAAATAATTATTACAGAAGGTTTTAATTTCATGACATGCGTGTAATAATAGTTTCTCACCATTACCAAGAAAAAATACTGTGAAAACAGTTCGACAGGTAAATGTGATATCGTCACCCAGTTATTTTAATACGTGCATTAGAAAGCAAAACATTACGTTTAATTTCAAAAGATTATATCCTTCCGCAAGCCACACACCTGCACCCCACCGCACGCGCTTGTAATAATTTCTTCTGTCAACCAACCACTTAATTTCAAGTTGAGATGCATCACACGTGACCTTTGTATCCGTTAATAACATTGAAATGCTCTCTTGAGATCGGGAATCATTTGAGTGCAAAGTTCAGACATTGAAAAGGGTTGCACAGTATGCTAGGGACGTTTGGTAAGGACAATATTTACACATTACGCGGACCTTTCAACTCGTTCGTTGCTGGAGAAATTCCAAATTGAGATACTGCATTGGAAAGAACGTTAAAGGCGCTGTCTTGCATTTTGCGCGCTTTTTTGAAGTTCCTAAATATAGATTGAAGCATTCGAGCCACGAGGTTGTGTTGCACTGAACATGTACGGATCATACTTCTGGTGGCGTTGCGACTGGAATGCGCTTCGTGCATGCACTTAGCGATTTGCGTGGATGGCACGCGACACACGACCAGCCCGCACCATGCCTTGACTCGGCCAAATGATGAATTGCCCATTTTTATCAAATTTGTCTGGGGCTGCCCAGACCTAATAAAGCGTTAAGCACCAGATGTTCACGGCGTAAGGGAACGCTATACCCGGGCTTGTACAAAAATAATTTAGTTACAGATAGTACGGCCATTAATCAACTATCTGATGTGGAAATAATATTGCATGGGGGGTAAACTACACTCGCCGTGTGTGTGTACAACTGGCGGCGTGTAATCAAGGGCGTGTGGAGAGGGGGGAAAATGGTGCGGTGCTGTACGGCCCCTGATTACAGGGGTGCGCCATATATAGTCAGTCATTATCAAGAACACTGTGTTTTCCTTGCCGCTACCCCCAGGATATGCGAGTTACATTAAAATTGGAGGATCCAGGACTGTTATAAACAAATTCGTTAAAAGTTAATAAGGCATGCTATGTCTCCCACGTCTCAGGAGAAAAAAAAACTTGGGATATTTTTATAATGTAGCCATTTATTGACTGGCGGTGATGCGAATGGATTCTCTTGCAGTTCAAAGCGAGATCAGCAAAGAGAGCCGGTCTGCAGGCAACAGTAACAACAACAACAACGTGGTCAGGTGCTGTGCCGGCTGCGGCTGTAAGATCGTGGACCGGTTCCTGCTGCACGCCGTGGACAGGTTCTGGCACACGGGCTGCCTGAAGTGCTCCTGTTGCAGTGTGCAGCTGGGAGAAGTGGGTCCCTCTTGCTTCTCCAAGGGCGGCATGATCCTCTGCAAGAAAGACTACATCAGGTGAATGAGTTTCGATATTCGAATAGAGAGTGCGTTTTTTCTCTCCGAAAATGTCAACACTATGACGAATCATCAAAATGCAAACAGGAGGACAGTGTAAGAAATAAAGATAAAACTGAACGAATACAGGCCCTTTTCAATGATTAAATTTCAGTTTGTTTGCAAGCTGTTGAGGGCTGAGATCTGGGCTCTTCTGGGCACACCTCAATAAATGAGACCTTTTAATTTTCGTCAAGAAGCTTTGCCTTCGTCCATGCAGTAGCACATGTAGAAAGCGTATGCGGGTGGGTTTCTTAACCATGGCGACTCAGTCAACCTCGTTCCCATGTTGCTTCCCACCATACACCTAACAATATCTTAATCCCTTTTATTGTGAGATTTAAATATTCTACTATTGGGAGATTTAAATTCGGATAAGTCAGCGTCAGTTTCATATTCTCCACGACCAGGGGTTAGTGAAGGAATGCGCACGCAGCCCATGGGGTCGAGGTTGAACTCAAGTTGAACTCCTTCTTGGAAGGAGCTCACTCATGATTTTTGGTTTCCCCAACAATCATGAGTGAGCTCCTTCCAAGGCTGCAGTTCGACCATCACTTCCTCGAGCGCAGGCCAGTGAATGTGGTGGGACTTGTTATCGTTACGTCAGTTGAACCCTTGGTTGTCAAGAGTTCATACCTATCACCGTGTGTTGCAGAAAACCAAGACTTTCGTTTCTCACTTTTGATAGTAGCCCATACCGCGTAGACGTTGCATTAACCATTGTCTTGTTCCTTGTTTTGACAGCTTCTTCCTCACATAACGTACGGTACCTGCACGTTGACATGCGACAAAGGGGACTAATTGATTTGATTTTGTGCAAACCATTTATACCATTCATAACGCGCGAAATTTGGGTCGACCCTTTGGGTCGACAAATCCGCGCATTGTGACTGGTCAACACGTTGCAAACTCTTGGTGACGCATTTCTGTGAAACGGCCGTATTTGTCCGTACTTTTTTTTTTCATCGAAAAGGAAACGCATGAAAACGCTTTTCTTTTCTCGCAGAAAATTATCGGTTTGCAAACCCTTTGTGTCAGTTTGTGAAAAACTATTTGTACTGACAAGTACGGGGTAGTGGAAAGTGTGCGTCCTTCAAACCCTGTGCCCATAGTGACAGTCCGGTTATCTTGAAGCTGTGTAAGCTGAGGCCCTGGTGGCTCTTGTAAAATCTGGCCGTCGAAAGTGCTGAGAGAGTTGAACCTGAATACCATTGCCATCAAACAGAAACGATATCTCGAAGATGAAAATACGTGAAACTTTTCAGAGTGATGTATAATGTGGCTCCTTGACATGTTGATAGACTTCTCAAAGTAGCCTGAAAGGTGTGTGTGCCTAGCACAGTAACTCAGTAAGAGCTTAGTGTAAGCCAGGACGACAATATAAAGGGATTTAGGTTTCCATTCAACCGGAAAGACGTAAGGTGACAATAGTGTTAAAGAGATAAAGAAGACGGGCCCCTGCAGGAAGATGATACCCGCTGTCTGAATAGGCACCGAAATGTGCAATTATCCGGGGCTGAGGCTTTCAGGCCGCATTATTTCGACCTCTCCACACTCACAGCACCTCTTAACGGTAGTTCGCCCCTTTTACCGTCTTTTGTCACGCCTCTCTAAGGACGGCGACGGTTTTGAAGGATGGGGACACACAACAAAAAAAAAGCTTTATTAGTCCATAACCTGCACAGGATTTGTAGCGGTTGGATGGAGCTGTCTGGTTGTCGGACGCTGTTTGGGTTGCTGTGGTAAGGGGGATTTGAAAGTGCATTGGACGATCGATACTCTGAACCCCAAGCCTTGGGTACGGCTTAATGCCACTCATCACACCACGAGTATAGTATTAAAAAAAAAGTATATTCATTCGTAGGGTCACATTTAAGGGTGGCAGGGATGTGTGCCCGCGTACAGTTAAAACACACTAATTGTCGAACACCATTCCCTCACAACTTTGAAAAAAAAACAACAACTGAGAATCATTTTATACAAGAAACTTTGAAGATCACCAATAGTTTTCCACACTACGAATATCTCACAAAAGAAACACAGTGCGCTAACAATGAGCGTCCACTGTTATTGTACCGAGCTTCTCTTGTTAGATGTTCATAGTGCCAATTGACCTGGCTTTGGCGATGGTCAATAACCCGTTCTGTCTCCGACTAATGACTTTTGTGTTCATCCCTATGGAATTTTTATGTCGCTCATTTGTGCGTATATGTACTCATATGTGTGTGCAATTAAGCCATCTTTCATTCAACGGTCGATGTTGGTTAGGAGTAGGTATTGGGTGACGGCGAATGTACGTGTTTCCGGAGGAAATTCCCGGCGTTGTATTTTTCTCAAGGTAGCACTATAATATTAACATGTTTCCAAGCTGGCAGATTTGAGTTGGCTCTGCAAATATATAGGCATCAGAGCTGCGTTAAAATAAGGTGCACTATCGTTGAGGGCCCCATAAATTTCCAAATCAAATCTCTCGGGGAAGTTAGGAGCGTCCATCCGTGCCTGCATGTAGCGTATATACATGTATAGTGCTTTGAGGAAGACGCGGTTGGATCCAAAGTCCATCAAAGGACTTTCTTGGCCAGTGGGCCGCGTCGTTTTCCCATCACGTCCATTATTTTGCTTGCATCGATTTGCGGACAGCACTCCCAGCTTGCTGTCTAAGACTGCCTGCCCCCTCTCCCACGGGAGCAAGATCGCATTAGCCCAGCACACGTGTTCTTACAAGTAGCTTTCACCTTGCACTTGATGTTTATCTTCCATTAGTCTGTACCCACACCGCAATTTTGTCGCGTTCGCATGTGCACAGAATAATACACAGAAGTTCCCATTTTCTCTTTTCTCTTTCACACAAATTAAAACGTCTACAAAAAAAACTGACGGTTGACATTATTTTTAAAATGAGGCTCACCCTCGAAGCTTTTACCAATATAGCGCCCGGCTAGCAATGGGAAGTAATGGGGCGGAACCTGATTGAAACGGAGTGCCAGAGATATCCCGAGTTAGTTCTCTTGTCCATCATCCACAACCACTCTCCGCGTTATCCATGCGCCTGCAATTACTCTTTTCATTCGAGTCCACTGTCTGGTTGAATGAGGCCGGGGAAAAGAGGGACGTCTGAAGCGACCCAGTCCCACCACCCTTGGGGACTAAAACACTGAATCGACTCTTTTTAAAAGGGTTGCCGTCGAGGCGTATTGCCCACCTAAGAGGGAAACTACAAAAAGGGGACGGCATTGTGACCCGTTTGGGGGGGGGCACTGAAATGGAAATCAGACTTGAATTTGAAAGCAGTATATGTATGCGATTTACCCGACTCTCATAGCTACCACAACGTGAACAGGTCGAACCAGGCTTTCTGATAAGGTCGTCTGCGGAAGGGCTTATGCACGTCTCATAATACGAGAAGCCCTCTTAACCTTAACTTCAGCGCCTCCATATTTGATATGAGCCAAGCTAATTTCTAAAAATGCATTAGCGGAGAGGCTTGGCGTTATTATTAACGGTGACGTACGGGGAATCCAGTTTAATAATTGACGATGGCCGAGTCACAATAAGCTTATAGTGTCAGAGCCGAAGTGTAGTGTGGTGACTAAGGTGGATTGCCTTAATGGGAATGATGCAGCCCCCCGGGCCAGCTTGCCGTCGTGAGTGATGGAGGACGGCATCTTCATCGCATCATCAGATAGAAAATGCTGCTGCAGAGATGTTGGGACCACTATACGGCATCATTATATTGGTGGATTCGAAAGATAAAATCGATTCGGGCGATCTAATTTTTATGTTTTCTTTTAGCAGGTACTTTCGTTACATTGTGGGTCGTGGTCTGTTTTGCTGAGGTCAGTGTTTCCTCGGTTTTTTCCCCTGTCTCCAAGAGTGATACCTGGGGCTTAGTTAACTTAAGGCGGAAGATTCATACGGCAAGTGATACGTGTGTTAAATCCATCAAACCTTTCCCAGCGACCGTGTTGTACAGCGAAGACAATAATAAAAACACCTTGTAGTGAATCCAAATTAAGTCAAATTAAAATAAAGGCATTGTGGTAACATTGCACAAGTTGTGTCATTTCAAAGTTCTTTTTCCTTTTATCTTTCAGCAGGGGTTTGACTCGGATTTCTATACCAGGAATGAAAGAATCATGTAGACTGGGTTTACGCTTCTCAAACCGAAAAAGGGGTAAATGGGTCTTCTAGAAACGAAAGTGTACAACCCGATTGCCTGTATTGTTCGCATTCCTTGGGCCCATCTTCGGCTAACATTAGTCCCTCTTCTTTAAATTTCATTACTTTAAACCTCTTTGCTGAAGTTGCGGGTACCAATGCCATGTTGCCACCGCGGTTAAAAAAAGTCCCCGGTTAAAAAAAGTACCCCGCACGGGTGCGATGTGCGTCCAACAGGCGCATGTGTGAGATGGAGAGTGAATGAGCATTGCGCGTGCAGCAGTCGAAAACTCCATTAGCCTCCTCATAAAGGGCGCAGTGAAACGAATCACTCCGTGTGGAGATTTTTTTAAATATTATAACCATGCTGCAGTATGTCCAGTCACGACGGATAAATACCGCTGTATGTACTCTGTGCAGGATCAATGGGCTACAATAATTCGTTTTGCAAGCGCGAGGGTTTGTGCATATCTTTATGCATCGCATGTTGGGCTCGGTGCGTTGTTCAGCACCAGTTCAGCGCGATTCAGGGATGTATAGGAACACGTTGAGACTGAGATTTTACAGCGTTAACCCCCAGGGTATGTGTAAAAAAAAATCTAGTAAAATTGGAGGATGGGGGACTTTTGGGGTTAAAGTAGACACCTTGCCCTCGCTTCCTTTAATCTTGCTTACTTTAATTGACTTGTTTGAAGCCAAAGTACCAAACTGTGCAACTAAACTGCGCCCCTCCCCATGCGTCTGATTAAGAAGTTGTCGCTACAAAAGCTCACACAGTCTCCGTGTTTTCAGTTAGCTTGGCTACCCCATTTTTCTCTTTTAACAATGTCACTTTAAACAAATTGACACTTTTTTCCAGTTGCCCCCGCATCACGTTTTGGGGAGTGCTTCTTCTTTCAACCCCCCCCCCTTGAGACACCAGTAGCACTTCTCATTATCATATGCGCACGCCGCCGAAAATATGCATCGTTTATCGCCATGTACATGTACACCGCAACCTTGCTTCTGCCCAGTAAAACCCGAGAAAACATACTCTATGAAAACATAACATTGTCATGTAAGAATTAAATCCAAATTAAAACACCCTTTTTTTAGTAACAGACCTCAAAATGAAGTACAGAAGACCGATTTGGCAGAGTGTGCATCTTCTGTCCATCGATGTGAAAACGACATCAGTTGATTTGACGACCTGGATTGCATTCAGAGGCAGTTCTGTCAAAATGACAGTAAAACGCGCTGCATGATCAGTCGAGACAAGGGGCTGCTGTGTTTCTGTGTTGCAGGGGATGACGGTGATGTCTTCACTTTAAACGACTTGCCTTGATGGCTCGTCTTGATGATGACAGTCATGGCGTGATGATGTTAACAGGCCAATGATCAATTATTTCGGCCCAGCCTGACTTAATACGCGTGCCCTTTTTATAGACCGCCCGTGAGCGCCGTCGATCCGTCGCCCCAGATGTTCTTATACCTCTCTTATTGTAAAAAACCGCCGAGTCGGGTTGACTCGGAATCTGAATCCGGGTTCTTTCAACCCTTGTCCGAGTCAAAAAGAGGAATTTAAATGAGCCGCTAGAATAGAAAGGATGAAGCAAATTTGGATCCAGATTCTGGGTCATTATTGTTTTGACCCCTCAGTTTTTAAAGTAACGGCCTAAGTTTTACAGCTTAAATTTGCACTTGTTCTTCAAGATTCTTTTTCATCAATGAACAGATAGGTAGAGGGAAATTGAAAGCATTGTCAATCACTGTGGTCTCCACACATCCAGACTGGTAAAACATAAAATTATATACAATACGTGGATAATTTAAACACGTAAATAAATCAAAGAATACAACCGAAAACACTCTGCGAAAACAGTATCTAAAACGGATAAACAAACTGTTGTTTATGAGTTATTTCCGCACACTTTAAGGCAGTTGTGAAGATGAACAAAGCCAATACACGTAGAACTCAGAAAGAAACAAACGAGATAGACAAATGACCTCCCAAAAGACCAAAAAAAATCATTTCAATGGCCCGAATACGCTGAATTAAACAAAAGCCAGTAGGCCTATATAAAAAAAGGCAGTGAACATGTGGCATTAAACTGTTCTTTTTCTTTCTTTCTCTCTTTTTCTTAATAATTTATTTATTTATTTTAAGGCAGTGGTAGCTCCGTGTGGAGTTCCTTCTCAGCAATCGCCTAATCCCCCTGGGCTAATTCGGCTTGAAGAGTTTCCGGTGCTTTGTATGTGTTGTTCGGTCTCGAAGTATTTACAGACGAAAGGCCACCTGTCTGCATTCTCTGCGTACACCTGCTCGTGTAATCCTGCATCGTCGCCAGCAACGTTGAGACAACAAATTGCGCGAAAAGCATCCGCAACGGCGTCCCAAATCACACATTCTACCAGCTGCTCGTTTTTAACGCAACAATTTTTTGGTCAAATTTGGGCGAGTTTTGTTCACATCTGATTTGCATCACAACGAATGACTTACCGTACCGAAAGACATCCCAAGTGGCACCGGCTCTAGACGTTTTATGCGGTCAAGGGTCACGAAACTTCATCAGCAAAAATGTTACACTTTGTTACGGGACAGTGTGAGCCTAAGACCAAATAACAAGTTTGAGAAAAAGAGACAAACTTTAACCATGAAATCCGAAGATGTTTTAAACTGGATTTCGTGGTTTGCTTTCAACTACAGTTCTGCGGAATCGTGTGATTCTTTTTTTTCTGTTCTGTCTTTTGACTTTTTTGTGTTTTTTAATTACCTTGAGAATGCATTTCAGTTCCCGTCGTCTTACTGGTATCCACAGGACTTGTAAGCAGAAAGCAAAACTAAACGTTCATTAAGTCCTTTGTTTCACTCTGACAATAACATATTGACTCATTTTGAAGGCCTTGCTCTCATGGTCAGCGTAATTTACTTATTAGGTTGAGTATAATTGAGAGCGATCACTCATTGATCCATTATTATCGATTTGGTCAGCAAACTGAACGCGACCAAGTAACTGCTTGATTCTGGTAGCGTTGTCTAATGTGTATACCGTATATGTAGGCATACCCCAAGGTTAGGCGTGCCGGCAGTGCCCAATTGACAGCCAAGGTTTCCATGGTTTTGTGAACCGTTTATTACGCCCTGCACCCATTTTCCAACCTTTACTGGCGTTGGCGTGTTTCTCCACTTTCATATCGGCAGAGAGTGGCACTAATACACGTATAGGATTTATGGCCTGTTTGTAAATCAATTATTGGTTTTGCAAGAAAGATTCACCAGTGTTGGTAATCTAAGATGAGTACTCGGTCCACTCGGTACATACTTTTTGTACATTATGGCGAACTGCTTGAGGTCCCTTTAACGGGTTTGGTTCGTTCATTTGGATTATTTAAAGCCATCTTCTACTTCAGGCGTAAGCACAATGAATTTTCATGGTGTTTTATTTCCTAGTCCAACCCGATTGGACCACTTGTGTAACATGCGTGGCCGGAGCGAGTATGCCAGATCCAAACCGACTTGTTCTCAGGTCACGAAATGCAAGTTTAAAGATTGGAAGTGCGAGTCTGATGAAAATGCGCCATTGCTGCCTAATTTGTTTTTCTGAACTGGGTGCTCCTGACATCTTTGATTTGCTGGCATCTTTATTTTTTGACAGCGATGGCTTCACCCTTTCTTCGATGCCTTTTTTTGCCAGGCCGGAGATTTGACGCAATTTTCCAGACAGAAATTGCCCGTTCTTCAGGAACGTCCTTCACCCGCGGCATCTCGGGCGAGGTCTCGCTCTTCAAGACGTAGGCCTAATACCCGTGTTCATGGCGCGCCGATTCCATAAAGTTACTGTTTTGTCATCAATCGCTTCCCCGGCTTGGCATATGCATCACTGTCACCATGCACAATCTAATAAACCCCAGTTGGGGTTTAATATCCTTTAATTACACCGTTGTCAAGTTGGTTCAGAATGAGGTTGCAGAGATCGACCAACCGGGACTGTCATAGTTATGTCCAGTGTCTTCGTATCAATGCAGTGCATTTTGTTTGACGACAAACTTAATCGTGTTCAGTGTGAGGTGCAATATATTTTTGGCCAGTTTGTATTTAAAGCTTTCATGGTGGTTTTCATCGTTAAATCATAATTCCACGGGTCAAGTACAATTCCCACAGGCCTCATTGTGAAGTGCAGATAAAATTGAGTCGGTCGCTTTGTGATTGCCCGATAGTTATGCATGCTGTAATGAAGCCTCCCCCTTTTGCGGACTAGAAGGTTGTAGTAATTAGCCGAGGCAGGATCGTGCGTTGAATGCAATTATGTGACAATCTAATGGGCCTAATTAAGGCGCGCACTCCTTATAAAGTACCTTCAGATAAATTACCTTATAGATTGCTGTTGAAAGGCTATGCATTTGGGAGAAACGATTAATAATGAACGCCCTTCAGTTTGGCGTATAGGTTCAACTGATATAAATAAGAACAGTCTTTTAAAAAACTTCAGCTGCATGACAATGGATCCATAGTTTTAACTTGAATTTTGTTAATTTGGACACTGATGCAGACTTACAGCAAAGAAGGTTTTACTCTTTGTCGGCCGTTATCTTTTCTTCAACTCTCCGCAATAAATTGTCCACTTAAGATATTTTACTGCATTTTGCTTTAAAAGGAGTAGGCCTACTCTGCGTTTGAAAAAGTTGGAGACATCGATTCGATGTTAAAATTGATAACCAGAACTGTTTTGAGTAGGCTACGCGCACCGGTAATAATATCCTTTTTCACATAGGCCTAAAGGTGATATTTCACCTAAAACATACACAGCTGATTCCAACTTGTTTCGGTTTATGGCGGCGTATTGCCTCTTCTTAAACAAAAGCCGCTCCAAGGTACAGCTCTAATACGTTTCCTTTTTTCTTAGCAGTTCAGTTCATTCATTGTTTTTTTCCATTCGTTTTTGCTGTTTGGTGTTTGCAGGTTATTTGGTGTGAGTGGAGCCTGCTCGGCCTGCGCCCAGCAAATCCCGGCAAACGAGCTGGTCATGCGCACCCACAACAAGGTCTACCACCTGAAATGTTTCTCCTGCAGTTCGTGCCACATACAACTGGTGCCCGGCGACCGCTACACGCTCATCAACGGCAGCCTGGTATGCGAGAACGACCACAGCAAATTCTTCAAAGCGCACGGCGTGTCATCGGCAGTTTCTGGGTTCAGGCCCGGTAATAAGGTGTGTGTTATGGCCGTCGTATATCCAAAGTCAGTGATGTTTACGAGAGACATCATTGCATTTCAAATAAATTACATCCTTATTTGTTGAAAAGTAGTTACAGTGTATAAATTATGAGCTGTTTTTGTTAAATAAGCATTTCTCATTTTCATTTGTTGGTGAACGACAGTGTGACAGCATCAAACCAAATCTGCCGTAGAGACCTCGAGGTTCATGATGCGCATTGCGGAGTGTTTCATTCTTTATTTGCAGGATCTCACAACTCCCGAGAAAACGTGTGTCCAGTCCATATGTTGAAAGGTGGAAATAAGAAGCTAGGTCCCTTGAAAACGTAGCCCAAGAATGTTTAAGTATAAAACACGACCGCTGCGAACGGAAGGGTTTTCTTTTTCTCTCAGCGAGACCGCGTCCGAATCTCGAGTACACAGCTCCATGTCTAGGTCTTCGTCGAAAGTCCAGAAGTCTGTTTCGGACCCGACCCGAGTATATGCCAAGAGTATGCCGACCCGCATGGCTTTTGTGTCTTAAGAGGGGCACTGCAGTGTTGAGCTGCAGACTTTTGTGTGCCTATCATATGCATTAGGCATGCACCCCGTTTGGATCACTCATTATGGTCAACCAAAGCAATGAATGCTGCCTCTCATAATGATACACCCTTTTCACGTAACACACTTCAATAGAAATCGTATCCAACAGACTTCATCGCTGTGCATGCTTTACGGACGTAAGTCAGAATCACTAGACTCGACGGAATGTATATCGACTCTCGAAACACCTGTTTCCCTGCACTCGAGTGTTGTAATGATACGTTGGCCCCCATGTATAAAATTACAACACTGTACATGTATATTATGGCCTATGATCACTAAAGTGCAACAATTGAATAGAGAGGCCTCTTAATTACAAATTCGAGAGGGAAAATTGAACTGACATTTTTTCCCAAGCCTGACTATAAGCTTACGTTGTTGTGTGATGGTGTTTTTTACACTTCAAGTATAGGCCTAATACTAAAGGTAGAGAGGTTGGATGAATTTTTAATGGTCTTTCGTTCTTCACTGCCTTAAACTAAGACTTAAAGGCATGCTTTGTCATTTTTTCTGGTACACAATGTAGATGGCCTCAGTGGCAGAGTTGTATATGTCCGGCTTGAAAATCGTAATTGAAATGGTCGTTTTATTTTGTACTATGCTGCATTGGGGGGGTTAGTCCATTCCGAGGTCAGATGGGGGCAGTATTGCTCGACTTCATGTGCCTAGAATCTGAGTAAATCTCTCACATATTTGCACATTTCTGCTTTCATTCATGACGTGTTTGCTGTCAAATACAAAAAGCCACATGAAATCACCACTCGTTTCAAGGCCGATTTGCACTAGTTAGGAGCCTTCACTTCGAGAGTTCCATGCAGTGTGTAGGTCGTTAATTATACATCGCTGTGCATGGCCAATACCCTGGCTAGGTCATTGACAGTTTCTTTGATGCTGGGTTTTCGCCTCGTGGCTATGTTTGCGTCTGATGATGTATTAAGTTTGCAATTAGCCATGCGTAGTTGTGTGCGTTTCCTATCGGCGGTAATTTTGCCTGGAAATTGCGAGGGGAAAAATGACCCTGCTGGGTTGCTCCGCGATGCAGCATCGTTGCACGGCATGCACGGGTCAGTCAAATTATTGCCGTGAATTGTAAGTCAACGTTGACTTTGTGTGGACAGTTCCGACACTGCATGTTGTGGGTGTGATGAAAGGGATACGCGTGTTGTTTATGAAAGGAAAAATCCGGGAAACATGACATGCGCTAATAATAGCAACGTTTCTACGAATGGGAATATCGCTTTATGTTTTTTCTCACGCCTGTAATTGCATAGTGCAAATCTCGGAGCATATTATTGATGCAGTTCGTCCAGGGAAACTAACACGGCATATTTATTTCTGTTTGTCACCCCCACCCTTTCAATAATGCATGGCGTAAATCAGCGATTAATCTTGTTTTGTTTGTTTGTGGGGTTTTTTGGGTTGTTTGTTTGTTTGTTTGTTGGGGTGTTGGGGTGTTTGTTTGTTTGTTTTTGTGCGTGGTTTTTCTGCCCAGTACTGCACAACGCTCATATTCAGGTTTTTGCCTCGATTTGTTTTGATATATAGGTAACTAATTTTACCAGAAAGCAATCCAAACAACCATCAGGGAATGCTTGGAAAAATTGGCAATGGTTAATTATCCGGCTCGTGAATCTGTCCGATAGACATTCGATAACAGCGCAAGAGTTCGGCATTAGCAGCAATTACCAGGTTTAATGTCCAAACAGTTCAGTCTCCAAGAATCATATGAAGTTCTTTTTTAATAACGGCAGACCCAGCATTGGCTGTGGAAATGAGTTTGGAGTGAGTGCGCGTGTGCGCGTGTATGCATGTGGCAGAATTTAATCAGACGAGTCCTTGGACGCGGGGTCCCGCTCTAACAATAGGATTGGGAAAATGGCAAACTCAATCAACCACGGCCCAGAGATGCAATCATACATCATGCCTTCTTGGACCGCTGGTGTGTAAAATTATATCACTACCATGTAGCCCCGAATTATCGAGTTAGGACTCCAAATCTTTATCTGTTGTGGCAGATAAATGCTGCTATTTGAAGCAGTCTGGTTACGTGTTCTGTCTTGTACTTGACATGATGTCATCGCATGGGGTATTCAAGTAACAAGCTAATAAAAAACAGTGATTCGAAAATATTTATAGTTCCAAGATACGTTTGCAACAAGTCCAGATTACAGTGTGGGAATTACTCGGATACCGACTCAGTAAAGGTGTAAAGTTGTTTTCCGAGAGGGTATTTTCAGAGAGCAAAGCCCTCGTGAGCTAAAAATTAGCAGGGGGGGTAGTTTTGATTTTTTTTACGCTAGTTGGTGATTTTCATCCCCCGTTATCTCTATGTTTCGTTTTGTCGCTTTTCCTTTTTCTCCTTTTCATTTGTTCGAACCTGTTCCAGGGACTGTTACGCGCCTCCTTGCCCCCTCCGTGATTTTAACTGATTGAACACTTTTGACCTTTGCCCGTAAGGTTCACACTTCCGATTCACTACGAGATCGCCCTCGCCCAAATTGTGGAAAACTAAAGTCGAGACGCGCGAGAGCACGTACATGTACATGTATATGCACAACCTCGTGCGCTTTGGGCACGGAGAAACCCCCCCCCAAAAAAAACATGCATGAGTGGATTTGTCCGTTTCCCCTTTTCTAGCGTTTTGAAGTCACCATAAGTAAGCCGTGTGCTGGAGCATTTATTTCTTGAGATCTCACTGCAATATAATCATTGGAGGCGATGAGGGTTTTATTGGATATCTGCAGTAATGGCTCTCATCAGGGGGGGTGGGGTATATGTAATACTAATGAATGCTTCAAATGCCATAGTTTTGCTGTTTGTTCGCTTGTAGGCTGTTTAGATTGGCCTGGGTTGTGCTCGTTACTGAGGGCTATAGGCCTACACCTCCCACCTATGCCCGCGCAATACAAAGCCCCACTTGCTCGTCAACTCACCCAGGATTTGATAAATAACAGCTCGGTTTGGCTTATTAATTGGGAGACGCGATATTGCCGCGCACTTTAATTGGGCCAATTCCAAATTGTTCCATCCAGCGCGGGCCTCGTGGGGCCGTGCAAGTCGGCGGTCATTGCATTTATCCGCGCCATAATTTGATAGTGGAGTCAGACTCGCCATGGAGACATATTATGCTCTTGCAGTCCTGTTAAATTATATATTCTATTTCTTCGTGAATTGCAACTTTTTTTATTCTGCGTCTGCGTCTTCCATGCACAGTTATATCTCAAACGTGTACAATCAGCCATATTATGCGCAACCGTGAGTACAGTGCTTATTGACTGCCTCGAGATAACCGTATAAGACGGTTCATGGTCAAAGCATTCAATTATAGAAAAGATTTCCGCGATATTGAATGGGATTTAATGTAGCGATAAGGAATTTACAGTAAAGAATGTACTTTTAGACATAAATTTCCTTCAGTACAGTCTCGAAAGACTGCACCACTGTGGTCGACTGAAGCGTTGATATTTTGATACAGCGCTGTTTTGAATAGCATGAGGTGTGCCCGTTTTCACGATAATTACCGGACTGTTTGGTCACAAAAAACGTATACGAGGGATAGCACACGTCGTCATACATCTCATATGTCAATGTCGAACTCAACATACAACAGACTTTCAGAGGGTTAGCCGCTCGTTCGTAACCAAAATCGACTCTTTAATTTGCCATAATGAACACGGTTCGTTTTTACTTCATCAATCTGACGTTTCCGCTGCACTTACGAGATCTTCAGTGGCCCTACTTTTAGTCATTGTGTCCGATGTGCTGCGCCGACGCGGGTATGTCAATTATGTGCAAATAAAACTTCGTGATATTTTGCTGATATCTTATTAAATTGGCAGCGCTGTGGCGGCAAAGCAAACACACATCCCTGATTTACTGACCCAAATCTACGCGCGATTGCGACGATGAAATTGCTGTCTGGGAACGATGCACTGATGTCGCACAAGACCGTCTAGCAATTGCTGGTCACTTATTCTCGAGCTCTTAAACAACGTTGGCATGTAGTTTTTATACTCCTTTGAACTTGATGAAGATCTATTAAGCAGTGTCAAGTTGGAATGAATAGTTATAGTTATAATATTGCACACATTCCCTCCTCAATAGAAAGGTCTGTGATCAAAGTATATTGGAACTGGTGGCCACATTATATTATTTGCAACACGCTATTGTACCAACAATACCCATTGACGGCCGCCATGTTGGAACTTTCTGTCGCTGTAAATGAGTTAGGCCTGAGATATAATCAAATAGTATAAGCCCCGAAATGTCGACGTCTTCGCGAGGAGATGTTTGTCTATGCAGCGCTTGTCTTGTAGCGGTGTTGGGTGGTGTTTGAGGCTTGGAGCCATCCCTGGCCGGGCCTGATCCCCAAGCGCCCTTGGCCCAGCGCTAATGGCAAGCGAATAATGACTCGTCCAAGCAAATTACGCCTGGGGTCCCCTGTGTGCCAGCCTACATCTATTGCATCAATATTGGATGCGGCCGGTAATTGAGTAGAGAGTTGTGCTAGTGAGGAGACGCTGTCAACCTATCCATCCGTTCATCATCATGACTAGCCGGTCATGGCTATCGAAATGCGCACAGCCCCTATTTGCAATATCATTATCATTTGTCAGGAGGTTTTTTTTATAAATCTGCCCAGGTCTTCTTGTCCCGGTTGCGTTCTCCCCCCTTTTTTATCTAGGTGCGGGAAGGCGTTATTGAACATGCGCATGATGACACATCTTTCCCGGCGCCAGTGAGTGGTTAGTGGCTGTCGGCGCTGGGTATACATGCAGTGAAAACATAAAATTAAAAGCACTTAGAGATCGGTCAGAATTGAGTTGCAGACGCGAGAGATGACTCTCTCCTGACTGTACGGCGAGCGGCCCGCTCTCTCCCGATCCGCGGCCACTACTTCAATTTGACTGGGGTTGCATTAACTCTCCCATCCACTTAAACTTACCAATGTCTCCGGGATTAATAATGGACCTATTAATGGCGCCCGGGAGAGCACCTGCCGTTAAAAGCAATATTATTTCACCTTTTATCGAAGTTGCTTTGCGAAGTGCCTCGAAATTCTTTTGTCCCTATAATGTCTTGACCGAAAGGCGCAGTGTGACGCATCAACATAATCGGTGTAGTCGAATACACCATTTGAAAAAAGCATCGCATACCAGAAATTATTTGATTGCAAAATAAGACAAAAGAAGCGCGGGACCTCAAATAATAAACCAATTATTCGAAATGCGTGGTTGTCACATCTTTTTTTCACACACTCCGGCCAGGGTTCTTTGTCATTCCATTTTTGACGTTTCGGTGATCCGCAAAGGATTGCGTTGTGACACTAGGCCTAAAAGCAATTTCATTTCTGATACGGAGCCTTAATTGGCAATTAAATAAAATATGGACCGCGTGAAAATGGAATCCCCCACGGCGCCAGGAGGCCACGTGATACATACTTCACAGGAAAAGTAACCAGTCATGCCTGAAATGAATATGTAAATCCACTCTATATTTTTCTGATCAACTTGTATTAATTTGTAATGATTGGCACGGGCCGTGGAACGTGAACTCGACGCGGCGGGAATGAAGTGCATGTGTAAATGTGACTGCATCATTCCCCCTGACCGCTAAGATGCGTCCGTAGGTAAAGGCTTGGGCGGTGTAGACCTTTATCGTGATGCTGTCATGTTTGTCTTCTTCCCTGTGACCCATTTGGCAATAGTAATACAACTTCACATATTGATAGATGGGAACCGACTATATTTCCTTCCAGCTTCAGGCTGCATCCGAATCTTTTGTCTAGAGCTAGTTCTAGGTCTTCACTCCATTGGAAATGCGTGGAGACGTGCAGAAATTAGACCTAGCAGTAGCTCTGGAAGGCCGTTTCGGATACGGCCTCAGCTTGGTTACATTGCTCTGAATGGTAGAAAAGCAAGATAGCTGCCCTGTGATAGAGTTCCGTACAGGTATGGGCACCGACGGCTACCATGCGGATTTGGCATCACATTATGAGTGAAGACCCACCTTAAACGAAGTGCGCATGATCACAACTTGCTTAAGAATCATTAGACTTAAGATTTCAAGTTTCGATTCAAACTTTAGCCCGTATTGCTCGATTTACAGTTTAAAGTTTAATTTTTTTTTCACATTTGATCTGTTCACAATATTTGACAAATTCTCAAACCAGACAGGGTTTGGTCATTGACTGCTTAGGGCAAGACTGAACCTTGCGTTTGCTCTCCAAATACACGGCCGACACGGTGCAGCAAACGATACCTATTCTAACTAAGTACAAATTACTTTTCTTCTTTAAGCTTACATTGACTCTTCCCCACCCCCACAGGTCTGTTGAGAATTGTTGGAGCTTTTGAAATGAAGAGGATCGCACGACCATCATCGCACCACGTGACGGCGCTCCTTTGCTGCGTACCTCAAGCGACAGTCAAGCCATTGCGAGCAACCTGTGCCGAACGTGGCCGCCTTTGAAGCTGCGGGTCAGGTCGTCATTCAACTCGTCATGTTGTCAGCCACGCAGGATCGCCCGTGTTGACGAGCTATAGCATTCCATGCAGTATCACCAAATGAGGGCGCTATAATTTGGGTCCATGGGAACTGGAGTTTCCCTCAAAAATAGTGGTGAACTTCGTTTGCAGTGTCAAGAAAGTTAACCACTTTTTCGCGCGGTTGTAGCCACTGTGTATATCAGTAAGAGTTACGGTACTCTCCCACGTTGAAACAGCTTTGCTTTCCGTGTTATAATCCGATGTCCATGCGCCCGCGCTTACCATGATATGGTAAGATTCTAGTCCATGACGTAATCGAGCTCGGGTCCTAAAAATGAGTTTACGTGTTGATTTAAGATAGCACGCGTTTAATTTTTTTAAGCAACCAGAAGCATTGTTGGCGCCCTCATTTGGTCAAACGTAGGCAACTATTTGTGACATGGACCGTTTCAGTTGAGCCCGCCGTCGGCATTCAACGGGTCAGCATGAATAGTTGGTTAGTCTGCACAGATGATATTACACCGCTTCAGAGGTGACTGCCGAAATAGGTGCGCAAAGGCAGCTGGTGTGTCTCCTGTGCTGCAGCGGCACGGACACATTCTTTGGAGTCGAGGTACCAGGTGTCGTCTTGGCCCGTGTAAATGAACCTCGATATGCAAAGCAGCGTGGTGTTTGTTACCAGGGATCCTCAAGGAGAACTCGTGGCCAACCACAGTGCAGCTCTCAGCGGACAGTGGCGCTGAAGCTCTGACTGAGATCAGTGGAACGCTCACAGACGAGTTGAGATGAATTGTGGGAATATGTATGTGTGCTCGCTGTCTTGCTCATGTACACCCTCGTGATAGTCGTTCGTGACTTAAAAACCAAATAATGCCTGCTACATCGAGCAACGTGACACCGTACTACAATCTGCATGAACAACGCAACCGTAGTTAAGACAGAGACGAATTCCTCAGTGGGTTAAATGTCAAACATCCCGCTAGGTGCCAATAACGTGGGAAGTCTTCATAGTTGGAGTGCCCGTCGTTGATACATGTACATGTACGGTACAGGGGTGCCTACATGTACAATGTATATGAATTGTTAATGATGATCTCAGTGAAATACATTTTCAAGGGGGTTTTGTCTGTTTTAACTTACGTTTTGCAGTTTGCACGTCGTAGCGACTCTGATGTGCCCTATTTTGTGGCAGGCGATCGCAGCAACAAGGATTCGTCCCTCACTCGTGAACTCCGATCCCATACTGATCCATGCATAATCTCACCTTGTCGTCACGTTACAGCTGTGTCGAATAACAGCAACCCGTTCCACCGCTCCACCAGGAAGACAGTATACTGAACACAGGGCTCAGTGAAAACTGCCGATGTGTATAAATTAAAACGTCAAAGTGTATCAGGCCATCGAGCAAGAAGAAGTTGCGGACCATAAAAAGCTCGTAATGTCTTGGAAATAAAATATATGTATATAGGGTTTGGAATGAGAAAGTACTGGAATAATTCTGGAGTGTATTATAACACATAGATGTGTACATATTTCTTCATAGGTGTATAAAGATATAGCTACTTACAGTACTTATCCTTCAAATTTGATAAACCAATGAAATGTGAAAGAATTTGCTTGATGTCGACCTTTTGCATCGGAGAAGTGGATGTTTTTCTTTTGGTATGATTGTTGTGCCATAAGACCGTTGAACCGTCTAACCATTGTGCTGAAGATTCAGTAGATGTATAAGAACAAATAATTTGAACCTGACCCACACTGGAGTTAAGCTGTTGTCCTTGAGATTGACCCAGGGCCGGATTTATCCAACAGGCACAGCTGGAACTGCGCCAAGGTCCCACAAAAATGAGGTTCCCAATGAAGGTTTAAGGGCCTACGAAAGTGCCCGTAGGTGTGAGGTTGTAAAATCGGATTCTCGGTTCTGGTAAAGCTTCAAACTTGCTTGCTCATAGTTTACTTCAGCCTATTCCACCAATTAACGCAAAATGCACGGCACCAGTGGTGACCGACACTGGGGCGGAGTGGGGCCTTTGGAGCACTCACGCCACAGGGCCTATCTGGGACATTAATCCGACCCTGGATTGAGTCTGCTTAAATACTACTTGTCTCAAGGTGGGCATGGGTCATTTTGTCATACCAGGAAATGACTTGGGGACTAAAAGTTCAGAGGTCAACATTAAATCCTGACGGAAAACCCTTCAAAAGAAGTAACCCAAAAGATCTAGTTCGACAAAAGAGCTTAGAATGCCAAACAACGTAAACTTTGAAAAGAGTGTCCATCAGGGGCATCATTTGTGTTACCGCTGTTCACTGACATAATTCGAATCGTTACTGATATGGATCGCTGTATGTTTTAACAACCCGGAACACCTTATACTGAGAATAAGAATGTCCGCGGAAGGACACTCTCTCTTTACTTTTTTTCTATACGTTCTCCTTTATTTTGTGAATTTGGCCTCATGGCCCAATACCAGTATTGAACGTTGTGACTTTTTCGGGGTCCCTTCAATTTCAGCATGAATTTTGTGAGGAGTTTCTGCTTAACGTGACAACCAGTTATTTGTAACAAGTCAACTGTGAGTTTTAACTGTTCATATGTAAATACATGATGCATATGTATAACCCGAGTGGTACGTGATAGTTAAGCAAATCTTATTGATCAACACATTACTGGATTCTATGTCCAGGACTGGTTCGTATTGCGTGTTGGTTATTATTTTTGTTTGTGAATAAATTTTGATTTCAAAGAAATCGGGTTCTTTTTCAATAATATTATTAGTTACCACACGATTGCGAGTGTAACACAGAATAACGTAGTGCGTTTGTGTCCCGTATACCACGAGGCCCAAGTGCCTGAAGATAATATATAGTTCTGGGGACAGGAAGAGCTTTGGAAGGGTTGCAAAGGGACCACAAAATAGACGGAACATTTACTCAAAACTCACTGGCTCACTGTTTTTGATCAAATAAACATGCTATTCTGTTTGGATATTCTGAAGTATGAAAGGAAAGAGACTGTACCATTAGAGGAATTGGCACCTTTTGCCTTGTTGGTAATAAGAGTGTAAAGATTAGATTTTTGATATAAATCCCAAAATAACCAGCCTTTCGTTTTGAGGTCTGCCGAACGCTTTACTCAAACACTACGGAATATGTCATAATGGCTCCGAGCTGGACCAAGACAGGGCGCAACTTTCCAAGCAACGAGGGCTCCTTTGGTATTAACTACGCATCGCTAGTTCACGAACGACTATGAAACGTAAGCGTTGCAGTCGCATCGCTACCATCAAAATGAACACTCCCGACCAACATGGCTCTTTTAAACCGATGAGGGGTGGTTTTGCTCAGGGAGGAGAGGATACGACTTCCCTGTTTGCTCAGACGATAATTTTGTCATTAATTGTGAATTTATCGACCTGACGTTGAGGGCAGTGTCGATTGTCGGTCGCATCATTTCTTACTGTCCGGAAGACTCAAATTATAGGCCTACATGTACATGTATGTGTATACTGTTTTAGACGTGAAGACGATTAAATACCATGAAATCAAGACACTGCGTGAACTTTTACTACTATACTGCAAATTACATTCATGTGTGCATGTTTACATGTCGACTGCATGAAAAATTCGTTACAGTGAATTCCCAGTAAATCAGATGGACATTTTGTGTTTACATCCTTATTAGCAGGAAAATTCATCTCTAAACCGATTCTGCATGACCTCTTGGTAAGAAAAACAGGAAGAGAACAGAGAAAGACCAAGCTCCATGCCAAAAGACCAAAGACCACGTCATAAAAGGCCGGTTTATACCTCGCGTAAACGCAACCACGAACGCGAATTGTGACGTCAGATTGCCAATTCAAAAATGAACACATTTAAACTTGGGCAAGATGTCGCTGCAAATTTTTCGAGACGTGAAATGCACTTCGCTTTCACATTCGCCTGAAGTATGAACCGGTCTTTCCATGTAATGCTAAACACCTTAGAAATGAAAACAGTAAGTAAAGAAAAAATCACGGAGTAGCGGGGAGAAATAGATCCCTTGCAGTTGATATTCGGTAATACAGTGTAGCACTGAAAAAAACCGTTATGTGCGATCTCTCTATTAAAGTTTGGATAAATTGGGAGGAGACGGGGATTAGGAAAAGATATTTGGGGTAGCCCTCCCTCGTATACTTCCTGTGGAAATCAATTCAGGGGGTTCGATCATTGCACCAAGCCCGTTGGATCTCGGTGTTGAAATTAAAATTGAAATATGACCAGTATACCCTCGAGCAGAGTCTATTATGTTCCGTATCCAATAACGTATAATTATTAGAAAGCGCCTTTATGCGTCCTGTCAAAACGACGCATGGATGATGTCGAAGTAATTTTATTCTCCTACAATCGCTTCAAACAAATTTAACTTTAGGGAATGATAAAATTGTCGACTACATTCAACCCTACGAGGGCATTGGTTTAACTTAAAATAGATGTAAATTTTGTGGTCATCAGGCAAGCAAATGAATATGTTTCTCAGAGCTGAATAATAAGAGCATCGTGGTCGCTATTTGTAGTTTAGGTGTCACCCTTACGTTTGAATGGATTGCATGGAACATATTTTGTGAAACTACTGTATTTCAATTCCGCCACTTTCGTCTTTTTGGGCTCGCAGATCATTTCCATGAAAAATTGGATCTTGGTCGGATCTAGACTGGTTCCCGTCCCGGACGTTTTAAAGACGTCCTCCGAACGTAGGGACCGGTAGCGGGTAATGAATTCGGCAGAATCCTGCCGGTTGTATGTAAATGAGTAAACGATGCCCGCTCAGTGCACAAATCAAGCAGGAGCTTATAGCATATTTTGCTTTTTTCTTTTTCGTTGCCTAAAATAACTTCACTATAAATGGTTATTTATCTAAAACGTAACACAATAACCACTGATTTGAAATAAATCGCTGTAAAACAATAAATAATTTACCACACTGTGATCATGCAACAGAGGCCTAGCAAGGATAGGCAGTTGTATTTTATTCGCCGCCCCACTGAAACATATTTCTTTTAAGTAATGCCATTGACCTGACAAAAACTTAAATACTCAGTATCCAAATTGACAGGGCTAATAGCACACGTTAAATTGCAGCTAGCTACCGGTCCCTGTACTAGAAATTTTACTAATAAATTCATAATTATACACGCATGCGCATAAATGGCCTTGGCGGCAAGGGCCATGGAGGGTGCACCACTAGAAATAAATTCCCATAGACAGCAGTGATAAATCCCCATACTTCACAAATATTTAAGAAACACTCACAACTCATCTCACAGGTGTTCAAGCTGCACAGAAAAATGATGTTCCACATGTCCTCTTTCATTTTCCTTTCAATTTTCGTGGGCTTGACAAATGAATTTTTGAGAAATTTTCACCAGAGGCAGAACACCCCTAAAATGCAGAAAATTTCCCTGTCCAGAAAAGTAGCCATTTTGAAAAAACATCCCTCTGCAAAATGGCCCAAACAGTTCTACTTTCGGACCCGATTGCATCCAAATTGCTCAGAATTGGAAGCCCTAAGTCCGGCCCAGAGGTTCAGTCTCATATTTCTTCAATTCCCCAGTTCCATGACTCTCAGGACCCTCTAATATAGAATATTTTGAAAATAAATTTTATTAATGAGCTCGGCAGACATGTTTCTGGCCTAAATACGAAGGTGCACCCTTGAAAATGTATAGGGGCGCGATTTTTATCTTTTCTCTCAGATTGTCTGGCTTTGTTTAGTTTTTTCTTCAGAAAATCCCATTAAATCGTTTTGCTATTAGTTTCTTCTCTAAGAGGGCTTTTCAGTGCTCTTAAAGACTTTACAATCGGGATTTTTCCAGCGCTTACGAGATTAAGCGTGAAAAATTCCGCGTAGATTAGAAATTAATAGCAAAAACGCTTTAATGTGGTTTTATGACGGAAAACTTACTAAAGCCAGAAAACCGTACCTGAGAGAAAAATGATCAAAATCACACCCCTGTACATACATTTTAAATGGCTCTTGCCGCCCAAGCCATTGTGTGCATGCGTGCATAATTATGAATTTATTAGAGAAAGGTCTATAGGGCCAGGGACAGGGGTCCCTATACTAATACAATTGGGGCGGGGACCAGTCTAGGTTGGACCCATATGTGTGACACTAGGTGGCGCTACTCACAATGAAAATAAAGTATCAGGCCGTGTCCAAATCACTTGGCTACTGCTGGAAATTACGCACGAATCTGTGGCACTGGCCGCGACCAGTTCGCATTATGTCGTGTGTAAATTCCGGCCGTAGCCAAGTGATTCGGACACGGCCGTATATTATCGACTCTTGTAAAGAATATTGTTTTGGCAAACTTAACGTTATAAAAAGAAAGGAGAATCCCATTTAGTGAATTCTTGTGTCTTCTTTGTTTTACTAATCCTTTTATAACAACGTCCTTTTGTCTAGTCCCTTTCACTTTGAGAAAACGAGAGCCAATCTGCATCGAGTTTTATCGGTATCCAAGTTTCTCGTGTTACCCTGGCACATGAGACCAGTAAAGTGTTTCAGCGGAAAATAAAAAAAGCGAAAAATATTCTCAAGTTGAATTCAGGCCCATTGAAAACAGAGTCAAATCAACATTGTTCGGGGCCCAATAATATGCGCACCAACATCCATGAGGCATCTGAAACACACGTTGAATTATTGTATGGTCCATAATCTTTTACTTTCTTTTCATTACATTTTGAGTTATTCCCTCAAAACAAAATTACCCTCCAAGAAGTGATTTTTCCAAAGTCTGCTTGTAGCCCGGCATTTTCAAGTGACAACCCTCAACTTTCTGGGGCACTTAGGACTATTTTTCAATGGTATTTTGTAACCATCCTGCTCTCAGATGAAAGCCCAAAGACCCAGGGAGTTGATTCTGGCAAAGATTTACACAATCTCACCATTTGGGGGGCCATACAATCTCCTTTTTCAAAAGATACTGTTGGGGGCACTTTTAATGCTAATGAGCTGGCCAGAAATTCTCGCTTGAATTAGTGGACTGCACCCTTTAGTACATGGCATGCACTGCAGAAGAAAAGTGACTTGCTGCGCCGGCAACCAGCTACTGGCGGGTACGGGTACTTACCGGTTGCGCCGAGTACCTGTTATGACCTTTCACCCCACGCGGAAAATAGCGTCTGCTACACTTTTCGTTCCAGGACGTCCTAAAAAAAAGTGGTCAACATCAACTCTCCGAAAACCAGTTTCTGGAGTAATTAATTTATAAAGTCAGGCAAGATGCCGGAGCAAACAGTGTCAAAGTCTGAAGGCACTCAGACAGACTCGATTCCATTCATTTTTTCCCTTGATCCGGCGTACATCGAGTACGGGCGGTCGGGCCTCCTGCTGCTGGTGTTCTTGGTGGCAATGTGGGCCCGCAACAGGCGGACCTGGATCCTCGTGGACACGGTCGCTGTCTGCGTATTCGGCCTGGCGTTCATGTTCATCCCAGAAAAGCTTCTTACCTTTCAAGTTAGTGCCCATAGAAGACAATGCATTTGCGCACATATTCTAAGTGTAAATTCTGTAGAATATTTAGGGCCTACATATTCTGGTAATTTGTTAATTATCACTGTCCAGTAGGCTACATCAGGTCATTTATTATAGGGAAAATGTTTCTGACACGTCTTTGGCATCATACTCCCATGCCAGTGCTGAATAGATTCGTAATGAATGGTTCAGCAGCTCCTGACTACACAAACTGGACATTTCTAAATCTGTATCCTCCAAAGCCAACTTTAGAGAAAATGGAAGTGAGTGAAGTGGTTACATATTGATTGGAGTTTTCAAACTGTCTTTCACATCCACTTCCATTCTAGTGGGTTGATGGAAGAGGCATATAATACATGGGCCCGTATTACATGAAGCTTGGATAAGTTGTGCAACTCACACTGGGGTACCCTTGCTGAAATAAGGTTGGATGAATGAATGAAACAAAAATTAACGTTTCCCAAGTCTCCTCTTTGTCTTCTATTTAATGCTTGAATGCTTCTATTTAACACATTTTGATGTTTAAATTACTGTTTTGTGACATACATGTACTCTCAGAACAGAACCGGGTATTTAAAAAAAAGAAGAACGGAAAACTGTACCATCTCGCGCTCGTCTCTGGCAATTAATCACAGTGAAGAGATGATACCATAAAATTAATACCGGCAACCTTAGGTCCAAAATAGGCTATGCTTTTACACATAACATTTGCCTCGACAAGTTGTTTGAATCGGAACCTCCGACTTGGCTGGGTACTCAAACCCTTGACAGTTTTATTTGTTACATAAGCCTCTCTTCAAGCTCAAAGAAAAGAATGAACGATAATCGGTGGGGCAAAGTTGAAATGGGGCGAAGTGACTGACACCCGTTTCAATGATGATAGGCCTAGGATGTTTTAACACTTGACACATGAATCAAATTTGCATGGCTGGGTTTACCAGTAAGAAAGTCACATTTTCTCACAATTTACAGTTTGAAATTTTCCCCAAAATAGGGTCAGTGCAATAAAGAGAGCATCGCCTTCTGTTTTTTGGGGACTGACCAGTTTTACAAGATTAAAATGACAAAAAATGGGGGTCCCCAAGTACTGTATTCAATCTCCAAGGTCTGGGCTTACTGACAAGTATCAGTTATAAAGTATGACGCACTTTTCAATGTTACATGTATGTTAGCAGTGACAATTAACAATTGTTGTGTTCAAAACGTCATATCCCACACCAAAGCGGTCAACAAGTGTTAATGTCATACCTCTGTCTTAAGGAATTCATCCAAATAAACAAGCTCTGAATTTCAGAAGACGATAGGCCTATACGTACTGTCAAACTGTACAATTAACCTATACACGGACGTAAACGATGTCGTCTGCAAATGCACTGTTCCCTCAATTCCTTTAATTGTGTGAACTTTAATATGAAACTAGTGTGGGTACCAGTGAGTACATATAGTCTGGTTAGCGGTCCCCGCATTACCATATAATGCTGCAGGGATGGGAACAAGTCTGTTGTATGAGCACGATCATTGATCAAATTCCCTGGTAGCCTATGTAGAAAACGTATCATGGTACCACGCAAAACTGACTAAAGGAGCAGAAATGTTTGCTCTCGACCTTCCCAAAGCGCTTCTGTCTCACACAGTATCGGCAGAAAGAGATATCTTATGGTGAGTGTGATGCGGATATATCGCCCTGTCGTTTAATCTTTCTAAGCCAAAAAATGGAAAGTATCCAAGACAGAGTTATGACAATAATAACTGCTACTAAATTTGCCAATATAAAAATGAATGAGCATCGCTCCTGTCTTCCTCTAGAACCATGGGGTTCGGCGGAATGACGAGCCCTATACTAGACCTACTTAGCACAATACTTGCCATCAGTTAATTGGTTAATTACAAAATATAGCTTTTGCTTTCTCCTGAATGTTCAGGTGGTTAGCAAAGTCAAGATAGAGGGCATCATAGTCATGCTGTGTCGAACCTTTGGTTCCTTCATGATTGGTTCCGGCTTGTCCTGGTTCTTCCTGCGCAAGTCGACCGACAACTACACGCAAGTCATGCTGCTGGCTACCAGGGTTGTGGTAAGGCATTGCTACGTGTAGATACAGTGGTAGACAGATAAATGAATGTTTATGCATGCAGTGGTTAGAACAATTTCATGAGGTGACAGGTGAAATGTTCCATGCCTCAAGGTGAATTATTTGTCACCTGCATTAATCCTCATCTGTTAAAACAAAAGACCCTCCTATATTTGCCTCCGACATATTGCAAAACAGATTGGTGTCCGAAGCGCCAACCCATTGCCTTGCAGTGATAGACGGGTTCCCGTCCCTACATTTTTGTTCCCTGTTTTTACTGGGAATGAAATATGTAAAATGGGGACGGGAAACAGTCAATTAAAGTTCTGTTCAATAGATACTGTGGGATGGAACAGGTGATCCACGATCCACCAATCGGATAACTAAGATTTATGTATGCAGGTGTATTTTATAAAGACAAACATGAGGCATCAGCCAACCCAACTAATAAAATCCATATTCACTTACATGCACCTGTAGATGTAGTTTTTGAAAACTTGACATTTTTCCATGCAGGGCAATTCAGCTCTCTTGGTGTCTATGTACGTGGCCAGGACCCAGGGCAAACTACTGAATGAGCAAGTGAGTGCTTAGGGCAGGAGGTTTTGGGCTTTCTCCCCTTTTCTTCCAATTTGTGTACCTTTTCCTTGATTATGGGACCCCATTCTCAAAAACGGAGAGCCATTTTTACCCAGGAAGAGACCTTTGCTTCCAAAAAATCTCCCAAATCCACTTCAGGTCAGTGTTACTCTCCCTTTATCATTAGCCACCAAAATTCACCAAACTATTTTCTAAAGAGATCATCATTGTTTTGTTTGATGAAAGTTAGACCCGTGCTCAAATTTAAAATAAACCCTATTTTTTTGCTGTGTTGAATTTTGGAACTCTTATAACATAACATTGGGAATGGTGATGTCATCCTATAATGTATTGCCAAGAATGGCATCACAATGGAGACCCATCGTTGGCACATGGTATTGGGAACCAGTCTTTTTCTCCCACCTAAGACCAGCACCAGCAAATTTCCAATTGCTTGTATTGGAAGGAATTTTCTGTTACCAAATTGCTGCGCTATTAAAAGTAAACTGACCACTGTAGACATTTCACTTTTTAACTGCCGCTTATAATGTGTTTTAGGTATGGAAAGCTAATGTTGAAACTGTTGTGCTAATAACAGTCGATTTCGTGATCTTCCTGTAATAGTTTGTGAGGTTTGGAGTCTTGGGCGCGGTCCTCTGGACGCTCGGCAGCGCCCTGTACTTCCTGGCGGCCAAAAACTACGGCGGCCACACCCAACTGGACAGCTGGCTTAACTTCCACCTGCGGTTCGACTTCTTCCTGTCCTTGATGTTTGGTCTGTTCTGGTACTCGTACCCTGCGCTGGTGCTGAAGATGCATGTTCCGGTAAGTAAGCAGCGAGGCCGTCAAGACGGATTTACATTTGAAGTGCTTCCCAGAGAGGGCAAAGGATCTCGTTGTCCGTACATTACACTCAAATATTGGTGTCGTCTGCTGGCTAGCAGGGCTGTGAGGATTTATATTCGGATGTCCGATTGATTGTAAATCAAATATTGAATATTTATTTTTGTAATCAAATATTCGGAAGTGAAAATCAGTCAAACATGAAAAGGAAAACTTCAATTTCATGATTACAAATTTAAAGCATATTTCAAGGTGTTCCAAGTAAACTTAATCTGAATGCATATGCCCGACAGTAAAGCCCAAAAGTACTTTTCCTTCAAGTTTTTTATTTTTGTGAAACCATGTTTATTTTGTTTTTGCTTGTGGGAATCTGGTACAACCAAATATAACACTGCCCTAGTATAAGTTTTCATTCAATAATGTTGTTGTTTGCACTACAAAGCGACATATACAACAACTGTGGTGTACCATGAAGTGACTGCACCATCCGCAGACTTTGTAAACATGAAACATCTATTCATGATATGTAAGTTCGTGGTGTGACGGTCGATTTGTACTCCACAAAAGGTGGCCTTTTGTCAGCATCCTCAGGAGGAACTGATCAAAGGAAATTAAAGAAAATAAAAAAGAAATGGACAGATTAAAAGGCCAGCCCAAGCTACATTTGTACTTGAAATATGAAATTCAATACTAAAAACTGCATCAAGAAGCCAAAAGTGTGATTGTTTAATCTATTAAAGTGGTCGCTACACAAATCTGTAAAATTAATATCTCCTGTGTTGATTTATATCAACTCCCCCCCCCAAAAAAAATTGAATTTCAGTGGCTGGTGTTTAGAAATTTTCAGAGAAATTTGGTGAATCATTCCCCCATGAAAAGTTTGTTTCCCCACTCTCTAGCTAATCAAGTTTTGATTGCAGTGATGAAAAAGTGAGTTTGATGGGGGGATGTAACAATGCGTAATTTTAACCAGTTAATGAAAAATGTGCATCGGTGCAAAGAGAGTCTGAGGAGAGTTTGTTTGCCGTGTCGCTGACAGGAGTCCACCGTGAAAATCAACGATGTGCATGTTCTCCTGGAGCAGGCGGTTGGGGCCATGCTGATTGGCTCGGCCATCCTGAGTGCTGTGGCCCCGGGGTTCATGTTTCACGAGGACAAGAGGAATGTCCTCCTCTGCAGGATCCTGGTGAGTTCCAGCCATCTTTGTCTGGTTTCCTGAGCGAGCCAACCTCACAGTATTGGAATATAAACACTCAGCAAGGTCACCAGACCGATGTACATGTATGCTCCATCCACCATTTGTGTCTAAAATTGGCTTCCAGACCTATGGTTCTGTCTGTTATCGGCATGTGCCTATATATATTTGAAACCAGCAAAGACCTAGACATGATTCCAGGTAGTAGATTAAGATTGAGCCTGGCTTCAGTCTGGGGTTTAGTAAGGAAAAACTTAATTGCCTAGCAAAGATTTGGATTGGAACAATTTTGCTGTTTTACAAACGATATGTTACCAGATGATATTTGTATTGTTTTCCAGACTATTATCTTGGTGGTGGTGACGTCACTCTCGTCCCTGGACCATTCAGACATTGACAAGAGCGTCATGCTGGGCCACTTGGTGGGTGTGACCTGGCTCATCAATGCCGGCCTGGGGTACTTTGCCCCCCATGAGACGGATGGGTACTGGAGCGGCCGGAACAGAGCCAACAAGAAGGACTAGGAGGGTGCAGTAGAGAGGGGCAGGGTATGGTTTATATGGACAGGCAGAGAGACATTTTACCACCAGGAGAAATATGGATGATGAAAGCAGGTTCATTCCTCGCTCAAAATTCATTTTTCTTGTTTTATGAGGCCAGCCACAGTGGGCAGACAGTGAAATAAAAATGCGTTGACTTTTAAGAAAATTGCAGTGTTTATTGCAATGTTCTTTAAGAATTGAAGATGTGGTGCTTTTTTCTCAAATTTTGGGGGATCCAATTGAATTGTGAGTTTCTATTTTGTGTAAATGTTATTATTTTTTTAATGAAATTTGTTGACCTATCGTGGACCTAAATTTCCAGAAAAACTGAGGTTTTGTACCTCTCTGCCCAGATTCTGTGCCATGCTTGAAGAGTGTTCATACCGGTTTGTTTATCAAGTGAGTCTTTGGAATCTTTCCCTGTAAAAAGTTAGAATATAGTTTTCTCTGTAATGTAGATTAGTTTGTAATTTTTAACTGATGGTTATAGTATCTAGTGCAGTACATTTGTATTTTAACATTTGGGTAATGTGATTATTTAGAATGAGTGCCGTGTAGAATCACTATTTTGCTTTTCTGTAGTTTTGCTTTTATTTGCTTTCTGAAAATATCAACATTGCTCCTCTTGTACTTGCCATTTTTCTGTTTCTTGATGCTTTTTATATAAATTGGCAGTCAGAGTTTGTTTTTTACACTGATCAATGAATATTTTTAACCACTTGCTGCTGGGGAGCCCGGTTTCGGGCACATATTCTTTATATGCGTAGCCAGGGTCTCCAAAATCAGACAAAGGGAACTGGGCCTTGTAACAAAAGACCAGGCTGCTGGGAATTACCAGCATTTTTTCACTGTCAATAGTGGAGAAAATCCAGCATTTTTTTGCAACAAAAGCGCTCTACCACCACAGTGATGAGCCACACAGTACCGCTGCACTCTAATCTGGCCCCTATTGAAAAGAGGTCAGCAGTGCACTGCCGGTTTCGGGAACAAAAGGAAATTACACAACACCGCACAATCTGGGCTCTTTTTACAAGGCGGCAGGCCTAGCTGAAATACTCAAGCATCAATAGATGTTGTCTATCATGTGGGTGTACTTGTCCAGAAAATGAAGATATGAATTTTTGAAGAATTTAGAAAACAGAAAACAATGAAAAAGATTTGTCCCAGCAGAATCAACATTCACAAATGCCCCTGGCGTGATGTGGTTAATCATTTGAAACGGAGGGTGCTTCTGAAGTTGAGCAGGCTTGTCCAGACAATGCCGATGGTACATGTACCGCAGGCTGTGCGAGTGTGGGCCCGCATCAGATGAAACCATACAGTTCTATTCAGTTGCCAGGTATCCGAAAATTACAAGTTTCCAAACAAGACATTTCATGCTACCTTAGGCTTTTGTGTACATCTAGGATATGTATCTATCCTTTGTTTTAAAATGAAAACAGTTGAGCGCATTAGAAGTGCAATAATAGGTGCCACCCAGTGGAGAAAACTTTTATTAGATTTTGAGACGTAGTTTACCACTGTGCTGAAGGATACAGGGCACCATCTGAAAACTATGTGTGAGTGTGTATCTCAGTTGAATGGTTTCCAGCTGATCTTTCACTGCTGCAGTTTGCAATGGGCCATCACTCATCCCACCTGCTCTTACAGGGCACCGGGAAGAGCAACTCTGGGGCTGCATGATGTAGTCTTTTGTTGAGCACTCTTTGGGTCGAGTTCATCTAAACAGTAACAGAGATCAGCTCTTCTGTGTGTATGCAAGTTGTGCAAACTGAATGTATTTGCATGAATTAGAACCCACAAATTATGCTACGCACGTCTGTTGATGTGACGTAATTCCTTCACAAGAGTTTGTGAAGGACATTTACCCTTCTCAGCACCTTGTAAGAGCAGTGGAGATGATCAAAGAGTAGGCCCCGGAACTCACAGGGTGACAATTGATGGTTGGACTCTCAAGTCAACTATTTGGAATTGGGATCTGGAGCACAGTTGAATCAATTTTTTGTAACTAAGCACAGAGGGTACCATCAAGCAATTCTTTCATGGCCAAATTACATGCATAGTCGTTGCTCGAACCTGCTCCTGGCATCACTTTTAAAATTTAAATAGCCTTATGCACTGATGACGTGTCACTGTGTTTCACGCAATGCATGGTGGGATAGAATATGGGTCATAACACCAACAGGTGCATGCGCGCAGTGTGGAACTGTGCTGTACTTGCATGCGTGTTCAGCATTGACCCAGATTTCTTTGAAATACAGCACAGCCGATGCACACAACAAAAATTTGAAGTCAAAAATGCTGATGCACACGGCAATCACAGTAATTGACTTCCTTTGAGAGAAACCTGTACAGCAATGACCCCCATTCCCACCAGTGCATGCAGTGAACACTCATATGTTATCAATGCATAGGGCTATGGAAGCCTACGAATGTGATAGATTGATGCATTCAAAAGTCAGGGTCGTTTGACCTCCCAAGTTTCACGGGGAGTTAACAGCTGTATAAACCTGTGGCATAAAATAGATCGGTATTTTTTTTTATCTTGCTGCTTTTACTGTCTGTGTATAGGTACATGTAATTAACTAAAAGTAGTTTGATTTAGATGTTTCTGCAAGGGTATTCTTTCATCAACTGCATTTGTACTAGAATGTCGTTACATTTTTGCAAAAAATGCAGCAAAACTGGGATTGTGAATTAAAAGCCATTCCAGAGAACCATAATCACTACGCATTTTGCCAATGTTTACTATTGTACATTGTATCAGGCTTTTTTTTAATTTTGATAAAATTATTGGTACCCAAGGTAAACCATTATTGGAACAGATTTTGGTATTTACAGAATTATTTGACTGCCAAAAAGGACAATTGTATGTGCCTGTATTTAATTCTTAATTTCTAAATACCTGTTTACCTGGTCAACAACGTGCAACTTCACCGTGTATTAACATTTGATAATGCCCACTGAGAAGTGATTATGCGCGCTCTGTAAATCATGTGTTGGCACCTGGATACAGTTAATTGATTCTTATTGGTCAAAAGTCTGCGTGCGCCAAGTCCATATCAGGAGATTCATTTGGACAACTTGCACAAGGAATATACCATAAAATGGACAGGGGTGTTTGGGAAAATGAAAGTATAATTCTAGAATATCTTTGGAAAGCCATCATATATTGCATTCTGTTGACTTTGACTAAAAGGTATATATGAATGGGAATAAACAGGTGCTTGGCTGGTCTTAATTAAACTAGCATTTAAGACTGGCTCAGGAGACTTATGCTGATAATGCCCTCACCTGTGGCTTGGGCATTAATTGAGTCATTTTCCTGAGACAGTCTTAAATGCATCAGCTGGCTGTGCGTCACCTTATGCAATATGCGTCAATCTCCATAAGAGGAGATTGTTTACGACTACTTGTGGAGAGAACATACTGTAACATGGTTAGAGGGGTGTGTGGAAAAAAAATGAAGTAAAAGTGTTGAGCAAAATTGGATTTTTGTATACTTGTTTTGACTTTCTGACTCAAAAGGTATTTTTGAATGGGACTAAGCATGTCCTTCACGGGACTTTAAACTGACATGTAAAACCGGCTAAGCACATATTTATTCCATTTATCAAATGCAGGGCTTTGGTTATGCGTTAACTAATTTCTTGTTTTCATTCCAATAAAGACAAGGACTTCCTTGTTTTGTGTGAACCACAATATCACGAAATGCGAGCTCTTCCCAACTGTGACTTTTCCAGGAAGTCCAATGGATGAGAATCGTGAATCTTGTCAAGCACATTGAGGGATGTTACATCAAGACATAGCAGTACGACACATTTTGTAAAGTTTTTGGTTTGTAGAAATGTATTAAACTTCAAAGAACAAGGCAACACTGGATGAATTAACATTGAGAGTGAATTCATACAAAAATCCAATGAAGCAGTCTGACGAAGAACAAAACCAGTTCAATATTTATAGCATTGTATAGGTAAGCTGTTACGTTCTTTTTTTGTGGCCTGTAATATGCGTAATAGTGCTCCACAAATGCAATCTTAAGAAGATTTTCCTGGATAGCACACAGAGTCTTATTGAGGGGTGACAGACAAACCTTTGATTTGGAAAAAAGTTGGACAGTATGCAAAATCGTTTTTATAGTGCAGATGGACAAACTGATTTATTAGGAATCCAAACATTGAGGAAAATTACTACTAAGCTGTCACCTAAAAGCCCCCCCAAAATTGAGTTTACTTTAAAAATGGACCTTGCCAAAATGATATTGTTTATTCATAAATACCTTTAGTTTCCCAAGTCTAGAATGTGCAACATCACCGTGTAATAACATTTGATAATGCCCACTGCGGCACCTGAATACGAGACAGTTTAATTCATTTCTTTTAGTCGAGACTGTGTGCTCGCAGCATGCGGAACTCGCCATGTGCGCGCGCGCTAAATAAGGAGAGTCTTCTGCCCTACTTGCACAAGGAATGTACCAGAAAATGGATGGGGGTGTTTGGGAAAATAAGTAAAATTCTTGGATAAAATCCTTGGAAATTTATCGTATATTGATTTCTTCTGACTCTCTGACAAAAAAACATATTTAGGAATGGGGAAAACAAATGTGCTTGGTTGCAAGCACATATTTATTGCCTAATTACAAACTATGGAAATTGATTAGATACTGCAAATGTTACAACCATCATACTTCTTCATCGTGCAGAAGGTTAATAATGTTTCCACACAGTAACCAAACGGACAGCTTCAAGTTAGAAATTTCTTTTTAAAAGGATGTAAAAATGAATATGACGACCAAAAAAAGGTATCAGTGGGCATTTCTGTATAAATAGTTTCACAGCAAATATATAATTTATCTTACAAAGTATGAACAGCTTTTTCAAATCTTCAATTCCTATTAAGCTCATATTTACATTAAAAGTTACCCAACCTCACAAAATGAGTCACAAGTCACCAAAGTTATTTGAAGCTACTCTGAGCATATTTCTTGCCGAGAGCTTGTACAATAGATACCACTAGGAACGGTGGTTCATTTCACCCAGGAACTTCTGTTGATTTCTCAGATTTCCAAAATGGGTCACATGTCAAGAGCCGAGAGTAAAAAAACTTGAAAAAACAGGCTGAAAGAAAAAAGTACTGACGACTCATTTTGATGGAACTGATCACAAATGAGATAGACACAAAATGCATATTGAAACAAGACTCTTGAGACCGAAAAAAAACAGAAAGTTAAAAATGTCTTAAAAATCTACTTAAAAAGTTGACAAGTGCTGAACAAAATGTTTATAATATGAATTCATTCAAACTTCAGAAATAACCCGATGATGGTACACATGTAAATCCTGAAGACGACAAAACTATCAAAGAAATTTTAGGAACAACAAACACAATCAGGACTAACTTTCAAGTACACATTAATCATGGATTACTATAATTGTAGCAAGAAATTACAGAAGGTTATTTTTCAAGGGGTTTGCAGACCACTGTCCTTGTCTTCGACTTTAAGAACCAGATTTATCAGAAAAGAAACGGCAATTGTCCAAGACATGCCAGGCGAAAGTAAATTTCTTGCACTGACGTACTCTTCCTATGCAGGCCGTGAGGAGCTCATGAATTTCAAATGACCACAACAGTACAAGCCAAGGTCAAATTGAATTAAAACTTCCAGATGTAATTGTACTGAGTGTCTCTAATGTCAAGTTTTCGAAAAGATTGGGCACTGGACGGCCAAGTTTTGGGGGATGAGCGGAATCAACCCTAATGTCTTACTGATGCGCTATGTAGCAAAGGTTAGAGCACCATGCTAGTTTTCTAAGAAACAACCTTAAGTAAGGTTGGAAATGTTGTGTCTACTAGTTGCACTGTAGGGTACCTCCTGCTGCACCATCCAGATTGGTCAAGATGGCATCTAGACTTGTCTCCAGTCCCTCCAGCTTGGCGGACAGCTCCTCCATTTGCTGGCGTTGGGTCATGTACTGTGTCATCAAGGCTGCAAGAAAAGCATTAAGGGCAACGTCTCATTGTTGGATTGTTCATTTCATAAGCTCAACATGGGCACTTTTATCTTTTCATGAGCAAGATTGTCCCCGTTTGGCCTGAAACAACAGACCTCTATGCTGATGGTGCCACATTTTGTGTGTGTGTGCTTTTCTAGGGTGCTCAGTGGACTGTGGGCTGTCAGTGGCTCGATTGTAAAGTGCGCATGTAAACAAAGTGTAACGTCATGAGTACAAAGGCCTGGCCTATCGCAGCTCTTTTGCTCCAAACAGAATAAAAGTAATGTTAAACAAGTGCTTACATTTTGACCTTAACGTTCTTACATTGTGAACCTGCACATAACACTGCCAAAGACAAAAATAGGCCTAGGACAGAATCTTGAATGCCACTGCAGCTGTGCAACTGGCAACCCAGCAAACACTGTTTGGGTTTGTGCACAGTCAGATGAAATGTGGTCCTGCATACTCTGTGCCACACATGCTAATGGAAGCAGAACAAATTTTAAAAGCGTGCAGTTGTGAGACCATATCATGAGTGAAGCTCGCTTTGACTGCATTGCCCACTGTGCTTGCTTTTAGAACACGCTGTATTGGGACCTATCAAGATTGCATGCAGCATTTACCTTGTACAAGTTTGCATTAGCAGGCAACGCAGTGCTGTTTACGAGCCCCTGCTGTCCATACACACTATACATACACCTACTGGGGAAAACTACATTTTATTTGTGTGCTATTTAACTCTACTTGTGAGAGCCAGGAGGTGAAGAGACAAAAGGGTTTTGAGGAATGAAAAAGCAGACTCACCATCCAGATCGGCCATCTGCTGCACGGTGACTAAGTCACCTTGGAGCCGCTCTGCATCGTCGGCTACCGCCTGGACCTGGCTCAGGTTGGAGGAAGACTGTGCCTTAGCTGCTGCTATCTGAGGAACAAGGGCGGCGGTGTGCTCTGCACTGGACTCGTATGTCTACAAATCAGAAGTCAGGCCACAGAAATTACATGGAATATAAAATGACGCTGCATCTAGCCTGCTTTGTTTGTTAATTTGTTAACTTGTTCACAGTAGTGTAAATAGGGTAAAACTTCTGAGAAAGCAACCAGGGAGGGAACCTATTTTTTCAAGGGGGAGCTAAAAGCAAATGATTCGCGGCATGCATTAACTTGAAGGAACTCTTTCTATCTCCTTTCTCTAACAATTAAATGAAGTGAATGACAAAATTGTATTTCCATATCGAATGAAGATACGCATCTGATCTCACATCTTACATGCATTCCATCACCCAAACTCACTTTGGGAATACAAGAATGGTCATTATAAAGGCATTCGTATGGCAGCAAAGGAATGTTTGAACATGTCACAGGGGTAAAAGGTGTACAATTTTATGGACGCTTGGTTTTTAGAGACATTACAATATATGGAATATCCGTCAACTTGATCCAGCCAGCATGCCATGTCTTTATTTAACCATATGCTGTCGGGGAGCCCAGTTTTGGGCACATAGACTTTATACATGAAACCAGGGAGCCCGAAACTGGACAAAAGAGCTGGGCCTTGTAACAAAAGACCATACTCGGAACAAAAGACTGAGCTGCTGGGAATTGCCAACATTTTTTTCAGTTTGATAGCAGAGGAAATCCGTCCTTATTTTGAGAGATTATACCACTGTCTGTGGCATTCAGCACGAGCGGATTACCACCAGGGACAAAAGCTCTCCAGCGCTCCAGCGACACAATCTGCTGAACACTAATCTATTGAAAAGACACCAGTAGCGCACTGTGCCAGTTTCGGGAACAAAAGAAAGTTACATACACTGCACAATCTGGACTCTTTTTACAATTTTTGCATCAATAGATGTTGTCTGTCAGATTAGAGTAGTCACCAGTCAGTTATTTTTGTAGGAGTTAACAGTCCAGCAAATGAAGCTATGGTTTTTTTAAGAATTTTAAAAATGGAAAATCTTGAAAATCTCCCGGTTTTACATCATGCAACCTTATATTCCACCCGGCAGCAAGTGGTTAAAGCTAATTCAAAAAAGTAGGAACGAATCACACTGAATGTACCTCTGACAGCTAGGATGATTTAACTCCATAAAATTCAATTTTGAACCCCCAGAATATTGACCAAAAAACTCCAGTATGCCATATTTTACTGTTGAAAATCCCTTGTTCCAAAGGAAAATTCTAAAAGTTGGAAACTGTGTTCAGTAACTGGGGGACTTTGAGACACTCAGTGGCAGCAAATCGGTTCCATCTGGGGCATAGGCTGGTTTGGCCCTGGAGGGTGTGACTTTTAAGAAAGCGGAACTCCAACTTCTAGCATTTAAACGAGGAAGGCAAGTGTGCATGTGAAAAGCAGATTGCCTCGGATACATGCACCAGCTCGCACTTAAACTAGACAAAGATGGAAGGATAAAGCAAATTAAAATTGCTCAGAATAGTCAAGATGGACACAGAACACAAGTTCAATTTAAATAGAGGAAAATTTAGGGTACATGCAAACTTAAACCATGTAGAATTTATTTTATGCCTTTTGAAAATGTTGGCTTTTGTTTTAGGTCCTAGAATTTTAGCAAAATTTGTTTAACCATCTCACACATATCAGTACCCCAGGGGAAGCCCAACATCATGCTTGAGATAATGAGGACATGCACAAATTGACATGAACAACTGTTGACCAATCATGTGGGACTGGTACGGTTTGCCACCACTGATTGTCTATAAAGTCTCCACTGTCAGGAAAATATTGATAAGATTGGCCATGATGAGAATTGGTCCTAAAGGAAAACTGTCAGGGTAGACACTCACCTGTTGGGCCGTGCTGGCCTGGGTACCGGCCAGGCTAGCCCTGTTGGCCGCGTCCTCTGCCTGGTTCCTCCTGGCACTGAAGCACTGGGCGGTGGACCGCACTCCTCCCAGAAGGGTGGAGATGGCCACCGAGGTCTGCTGCCCGCTGGCAAGGGCTTCATTGGCTTGTTGCTGAACCTAGGGGTGAAAACAGACATAAAAGGCCCTTAACATCAGAATTTTAAAAACCTTCATCTCAGGCAGTGGTTGGTGCACACGTGCAAAGTCCTGTGTAAACAGGGACTCTACTCTGCAGTCACAATCAACCATGCAATAAACACTGACATCTCAGACGCCCGTGTGATCTCGGAAAGAGTGAGACAAAAGTTGAAGAACCTGGCGAGCTCTCCTGTTGTCAACTTCTGGGTGATGTGCTGTGACTCTGTGAGGTATTGATATCAAAGTCTAAGCACTCCAAGAGCAGCTTGGGAATCATCAGAACCATTTTTTGGGAGAGCCAAACTTATTGGGTGTAAAAATTTTGGAATTTTTATTCCTGTACACGTTTAAGGTCTTTAAAAGGGTGGAGTGAGGCTACATTTTGGGGCCTTTTGGGGAAGAAAGAGGAATCAAAGGAAGCAGCTCATTTTTGTTATTTTTTAATTTTAGGCCTCTTTTTTTTGGGGGGGGGCAAGGCCCCCATTCCTAGGACATGTCGCCCTGAACCAACAAAACAGCTGATCCGAATCCTATATTAACCCCCCTGCACATGTTCTCTGTATTAATGCTCAACAAACCTGCCAACCCATGGATCAGCTACCCTGCCAAACTACTCTTCCTGCTGTACAATTTTAACAGGTGTGGAGTTACTGATACCAATTAATGCCACCAAATCTTGGCAGGCTGATGTCAAAGAGCTCACTAGGCGAGTCAAACTGTTGTCAACTAGAGAGCGTTTAATAGAGAGAAATCTGTGGTGACATCATGGAAACACATTGGCTTGAGTTGAACTCCAACAAATATGCAGCATGAAGATTTGATCTGATGTCACAATTTTGCACACCTGCTCGGTTTCAAGTAGTAGCCAGCTTATCTTAAATTTCAAATTCTTATTTTGAAAAATTGTGCAATGTTCCGAATTCTGACAAATCTGGAAGACTGGCATTTATGCTTTGCGCTCACATCTCACCTGGCTGGCTGTTGAGCTGATGCTGGTGATGTTATTGTCAGTTTCCATCAGCCGCTGTGTGGTCTCTGTTCTCACTCTCTCCGCTTCCGTCAACTCGTACTCGATGGTCTGTAGTTGGGCACCAACAGACTCTGCCTCCTGCCTGCCAAAAGCCGCACCCCCCAAAAAGAGTTACCATTAAATTCTGTCGCACCTTGTCGCATGAAAACAACTGAAAAATGCCCATTACTAATTTTTAAGCATCTTATTCCATCAAGCAGCCATTATTCTAATGGCAATGTCTGAAATAACTCCCCATGTGATTAATCCTAAAACAAAGCAAGCTGTCCTGACAGTGAAAAGCGACTGCGCCACCTATGAGACTATGTTATTTTATACAATCCGCGAGAAGTAGGGAGAGTCAGTTGGGCGAGTCAGCTGGTAAGCGCTTCTCTCATGCATTTTCAGTCTCTGTGACCTGGGTTCCAATCTCACCCAAGTCACCATGTGGCTCGGGTTTTCAGTCCCTACCTAATTCCACTGTTTCCCACAAAAAAATGATCTGGGATTGTCCTCCCTTTGCCTTTATAACTGGGAAAAATTCTTCACAGTTTCCTCCCAATTGGTTTCTTCAAACTTACAGCCTACAGTGCACACGGGGAACAAATATGAGGAAATCTTTGTTTTATTACCAGAAATACAAATGAAGAAAATGTGGGCAATACCATTCCAAGCAGTTTTGAGTGGTTTGGGAATGCTTGGATGACAGGGACCTCAGCAGAATTGCCTGATGATGCTTACTGTGCTGATGCAGCAGACACCCTTGTCTGCTCTGCCCGTCCAAATTTATCGGTGGCGTCCTGGAGCAAATTCTCGACCACCGAGGTGGTCAGTGAGGCTACATTGATCTGGCTGACCAGCTGGCCCATCTCGGTGGAGGGGCGGACGGTCATATTTTGGATGGCCTGGGCAATCGCCCTAGCCTCCTCACTGCGCGCCTGGGCATCCCGTAGGGCAACGAGGGTGTCTATGGCTTGGATGTAGAGGCTGGTCATGTTGGCCTTGGTTGACAAGGCAATGTCCTGGGAAAAAGGGGAAAAGAGATCTGTACAATGCTACAGTAATTTCCCATAGAGATGCACTTTACCATTTGTTATCTTATTCATGTTATGACACTGAAAATACTTTGGTATCATTTTGTCAGTACTACATGTATCAGGTTCTTGTTTAAAAATTGCACTACAGGGTTCTTTTTAAACCAATATTGCTTTTAGCATGAAATTGGGTAAGAAAATTTGGTGAAGTGTGAGTATATTGATCCCCTAAATCTAGTTGTACAAACATGTGACCCGGCACAACAAAATGAGCTTGAAGTTGCATTTAGCTCTTTCCTATTTTGAGGGTTCAAAGTCAAATATTGAAGTGGAGGTCAATTTATGAAGTTTTGTCATATTTGGAAAGAGTAATCTGTCTATTTAATTCCAATTTTTTGCACAATCAGATTTTAAAAATGTCATGTTCTCGGCAATTTTGATGATAGCATTATTCGTGTCATTTCAGAAATGTTGAAACAATGTGGGAAACAAACACGCAAAGGTCGAGTTCTGGCGGCCTGTTCTTGACACGGGTTTCTTGTTCTCACACTCGAACAGCAGGAACACGACTCAAGAACACAGTTCTCGGAACAGGATCACACACCACCTCCTAGTCAGGTTTTACAGGAACTCACGGAAAAACCCGTGAGATTTTCATTTTTGAACAGCTACAAAAAGTAGAGAGATGGTTTCCAAAGCCATAGGCCATGTAGACAATGGGAAGTTTTGCAAAATTAACATTATTTATTTTCCGTAGCACAGAAATGAATGTTCCTGTTTATATAGAAAAGAATTCAACCCATCCAAACCTTAACTCTCAAATAACGTACATGGACGCCGCCATGTTACATGTTGCTTATGATAACCGGCTGTTTGTTCCCAGCGTTCGAGCGGCCAACCCACGAACAACAAATCGAGCTGTTCGTGAACATATGGGAACAAGCCACCCAAACTCAGCCAAAGCTGCCAGAATAATGTCATATGTCACCTTAATACTTGTACTTTTACCCTAAGTGTTCCATGTATATACCATTGCAAAGCCCTCTTTCTGCTGAATTCAAATATACTGATATCTCAGTTTTTGAAAATTCTGACTTTAAGCTTATTTTGTGGTGACAGGGCCTAACAGTATTTGCCAAAAATTACCTGACTACCAGGCCGTTGAGAACCAAATAATTATAAATTTTTTGCGTCTTAGGCAAAATATATCAGAGACAAATTGCCTTGAGACAATGCCATCATCAAGGAATGGAAGTTTAATAGCTATTCACGTGGTGTCACAAACCCACTGGTTCAAGACTTGGATCAGAGCCGGCTCGCAGAAATAGAAAAAGGTTTGCTTGCACCCTTCTGACATTTTGCCTTCAAGCGGGACGGGGTGTGGGAGACAATGAATTCTAATTGGTGAAAGCTGGCAACATTTGCCAAAGGGGGAATAATTTGAATAAAGGGGGAATAATTTGAATAAAGGGGAAAGTGCTGAATGTTGCAACACTAGGGGGTGATTCTACTTTCAAATGTTAATTATTATTGCTGTTATGTACATAGTTGCGTTTTTATCACTGCTTCCACAATTTTACTTTTTTGTTTTGTTTAAAATATTTGAAATCTACAAATCTACCCTCTTCATTCATTTTTTCTGTCTTTTTTCATAGGTCGAGGAGGGAGGATTGACTCAAGAATTGCGGAGAAAATACTATGGCCTATCCCCCAAAGCAGAGGGGATTTATAATTCCATTTTCCCTTTGCTCCGTCTTGAATACAATTGTACCTCTACAAGCATAGTGACATTGTGGCATTCAAGAAATGGGTCTTGTGAGAGGGTTTGGTACCTTATAGCTCATGGCTGCAGACTGGGCCTGCCTAGCTGCATCCTCAGCATTGGTGACGTTAAACCTGGCCACCTCACTCCGATAGGCCTGGGCATCAGCCTGACCTCGGACGGACACCACGCCGTCCAGGATCCCCTGCATGGTCCCGTTGACCTCCAGGGCCACCTGCCGGGCAGCCGAGGCATTTTGGGCAGTGGAGGCCAGCGGGTAGGCCTGCTGGACGGCGCTGATCTGGGCCAGGCGGGCCGAGTTCTGGTTGTACTCGACACCCCGGTTGCCATCGTTGAGTATCTGAGTAGCCTGTAAGCGTTCCGCTGCTGCAAGCTCAGTGTCCTGCAGGAGTCTATTAACATCTTGCAGGAGCTGCTGAATGTGTTGTTCTGAGACCTCAATGGCTGTATACATGTCTACAAGATAACAAACAAAACTATGACACTTCATCACAATATGACCAGGAGTTGGGTCGGTAGGGTGAGCTATTCAAAACAGAGTAATGTTTTCAAAAATACTTTTACTTTGCTTATTCCAAATGTTCTCGAGGTTGGTAGCAGAATGATGCTAAATGATATTGTAACAAGTGTTTGGGGAAAAAATTTAAAATGTTATGTAAAGTTGGTGCTACAGGTAGTGCTGTAGTGGTCAGTTTTTCTATTTCACAAGTAAAAATATTAATAGAATGCCAATTTGTCAAAATGCCATTATAGTGGAAATGCCCAGGGGCCAATTTCATAGAGCTGCTTAAACACAAAATTTGCCTAAGCACATAAAACCTTGCTTAAAAACAAAGGTTACCAGCTCAAAATCTATGTAGGCCTAGTCATGTTCACCAAAAGACACTGAATACCATGCCAAACCAATATAAATCACATGGAGTTTTGGCTGGTAAGCTGATTTTTCAAGCAAGGTTTATTCACACTTAAGCAAATTTCTTGCTTAAGCAGCTGTACGAAATTGGCCCCAGGTAATAATTTTTACCCAGAGAAGCAATTATGCCGCACTTCTTACTTGTACATTCAGATTTCATCACTATTTTGGACACCTCCCCTTTTTTTTTATAAGAGCTGGTTCAGTGCCCCAGCGACCCCTTCCTACCTTGTATATCCATCCAGGTGCCGTTCCCAAGTTGGAATTGCGTGGCCTGGGTGCTGCTCAGGGCATTGAGGTCCTGCCGCAGCTGCTGGGCATTCCTGACTGCGCCATCCCCCACCACCACGCTGCCAGCGAAGAGACGGACAGTGCCTAATCGGGAGGCCTGCTCCAACCGATTGGACTCAATGGCCGTCACCAAATCGGTGAAGTTGTCTACTTCATCCGAAATCTGAGGGAAGAAAACAAGCATGGCATCTAGAGAGGGCATACACTATATTCATTCACAAGCATTTAGTATTCAGGCAAGCAAGCAGGAAGAAACACAACTCCAAAATTACACAAAAAAAGGCAAATCAAACAAAAAAGAAAAGAATTGATTCTTTTTTTTCACAAAAATAAGCTGATTTCAGAATGTTGTACCACTCTCTTGCAACTCTCAAAAGAGTTCACTGACTTTGAGCTCCTATTTGTCTACAATGTGGTGGCTGTTAAGGTCCCTCTCATCAAATCAACATTTGTGATTTATGTGAACAGCAACTCTGTGAGTTTGAGCCAAAAGAGCGATGTGTTTTGAGATAATGTGTCACAGTTAAGTAATGCAAATTTGTTCAAGTTTCTAGATTTCAATTGCAAACATCATTAACCCGTTTGAAGTATTGATTGGTGATGACGCGTCGGAAACCCACCTGTTGAAATCCAACCTGTATGTATTCTAGATCCACGATTTCCCTGGTTCCCACCTCAATGGCCACTGCAGCACTGCTCAGGTTCCTCCGGATGAAGTCCAGCATGTAATCTACCTCTGGTACAGTCAGATTGCCATAATTATCTAAAAGTCCTTCAAGATGAAAAACAGATGAAATTCTCACTATTACAGTTGAAGAGGATTGACACATGAATATGACATATTTATCTCTTTCAGCAGCATCGGGCATTGGGAGGGCCACAGTAATGGCTAGGGTGCACATCAGCAGCACAATATGTAATTATAATATTGTGATGAGGGAATACCCTCTGCCCCCCCCCCCGGCAGTTGAAATGACAACTGATATACCCAAGTGCGGCCAGAGGCCCATGTAAGGAAAACAGATACCGCATTTCACCGCAGTCAAAATTCCATATGACAACAATGATAATGACACAGACCGCACACAAACCCATGATGGAGAGAAGTGGGGGGTGCATCGTATGATAGCCAAAAGACCTTATTTGCCCAATCAGAAAAATGTCACTGTGATTCCTGTCTTTTTGGAATGCACTGTAACTCTGCCCAGCTACAATGTGGCAAATACGGAACGTCCTTGCAATGAGCCCCAAAGCTGGACCAAGAGAGGGGGCGATTTCCTTAGCAACAGGGGCCCCTTGGTGAGATCTGCACTTCCCTGGTTCATGAACGACTATGAAATGAACGTGTTCCGAGTCGCAACGCTACCAACAAAAATGAAAACTCTGTTCAACCAATGAAGGGGTGCTTCTGCTTCAGGCAAATCAACATTGGTTCTATCATGAAAGCAGACAATGAAGTCTACTGAAGGGTCAGACTGGGCGCATGGTGGAGGGGTTACGGTTTCCCTTACCTCTGACTGTCCTGTGCTGCTCTCTGAATAGGGTTGCCATGTTCTCAAACACTTGGCGCCAGTTCTGGAAGCACTCCGGGCAAGGCTCACAATTTGGAAAAGCACCTACACAGAATGGGAGAAATTCCTTTAAAAAAACATGAACGTGTCGACCCATTTCAGGGCTTTTGTCTTTCCATAGCTTGACTTTCAAGTTGTCACATTCAGAAAATGTAGCTGCAATGTTTTAAATGGAAATAACATAATACAGTGCACTTCAAAATCTTATTTTCATGTTACAGAAACTACATTTTTAATGGACATCAGCACCAACAAATTCAGGTTCCAGGCAGTACAGTCATCAAATAGAGAATCTAACTTTCAACTGTTAACCACTTCCTGCCGGGGCAGTTATCAATGTTGATGATGCTGGGGCGGGATATTTATCATTTTTTTTCTCTTTTCAAAATTCTTTAAAAATTCCTATCTTCATTTACTGGACAGTTACAAACATGTGGAGGACTGTCTGGTGTCCACTCTACCCGGACAGACAAAATCTATTGATGCCTGAGTATTTATGCCTGCAGCCTTGTAAAAAGAGCCCAGATTGTGCGGTGCTATATAACTTTCTTTTGTTCACGAACCTGGCTCAGTGCACTGCTGACCTCTTTTCAATAGGGGCCAGATTAGCATGCAGCGGTGCTATGTTGCTCATCTCTGCAGTGGTGGAGAGCTTTTGTCCCCGGTGGTAATCCACTTGTTCTAAATGCCCCAAACCGTGGTATACTGTTTCAAAACAAGGCTGGATTATTTCCATTTTTGAGAGTGAAAAAATGTCGGTAATTCCCAGCGGCCTGGTCTTTTGTTCCGAGTACGGTCTTTAGTTACAAGGCCCTGTTCCCTTCGTCTGAGTTCAGAGACCCCGGCCATGCATATAAAGCATACGTGTCTGGATCCGGAATCCCCAGCAGGCAGTGGTTAAAAAGTGGTGTCTTGAGAGTGGTCACATTTTAAAGAAGAAGATACGCCCTTCACCACTCATAGTTAGTGATAGATCAATGTTACTGCATCAGTCAATCACCGGAGACAGTCCATTATTCTGATTAATCAGTTAACTCACTGAACTTACCAACAAAAACTTCAGTGACTATTTCGGACCCGTCTAGGGAAGGACAGAAGAGATGGAACAGACAGTACGGACAGCAAATCAGACAGAGAGGGACACAGAGGAATACGGTTGGTGGCGAAACAGGACAAAAAAGTAATGTGCTTGTGTTAGACACATCTTCAAGAAAACACCTAAATGGGCAACAGACGATGCAAACTGGTTATCACAGGACAATTTTAATCGGATTATGACATTATTCAACAAATAACATTAACGTACTAAATAGAACCCACTCCCACAAAAATCCATATTGTAATGGAAATCCATTGCTTGGAAAGTTTAGTTTATTCCTGAAAAAAGTTGATGATCAGGAGCAATTATGCTCCACTCTCTATTCGGAGTGAATTAAATATGTTAAGTTTGCAAGATATCCTACACTAGCAGGAGTTACATACCACTAGAAAGCTTCTTCTATCCTGTCCAACAATAGTGAAATCTACAAACTCTTTTTTGTTTCCTGGTTCAGCAGTAGCAGATTGACATGATAAACAAGGACAATACCAACAATGTCTTCCTCAGACTAACTTAAAATGAAGAGGAATCGAACGAATGCTACAAGTTTAAAAGCTAAGAAAGATGTGTTTTCCTAGCCATTGTCAACATGAATGCATCTGATTTGAAAAGGCTTTGGCATGGATCCTGTAGACACAATGTTCTCTGTCTGCGGAGTGTGACAATTTATAAACACTGCAGGGCTTTATCAAACTAGCAGCTAGGAAATTTGTGTACAATGTCTCAGCCCATTTCAGCCTGAAATCTACACTGTGGACCTTAGGCTGTTTGAATACTACAGCATGTAGAGCGTTATGAGTTAATGCACAAAACACAACATAAAATTAAGTTACATTTGGAACAAGAAGTTAGTGAAAAAAAAATACGATGAAGAACTAAAGCAAAAGAAAATATAAGTACTATGAGAACAAACTGTCTCAGAAAACAAACTGCATTTCTGTGAAGAGGAGGATAATTGCTCTGTCAAAAGCAAAACAGACGGAAGCTTGAACAATCTTTACCTTCTTCGATGCGCCCGCACCTGTTGCACGTCCGTCCAGCAATGGTCTCCATTTTGCAGCTGCACTGACCGGTCAAGAGGTCGCAGGTGCAGTTGCCGCTGTCTGTGCAGGTGTCCAGGGCAGTGCCCTCGAGATTACACTGGCAAGCTGTGAAGACAGAGGGGGTCAATGCATAGAGGCATGTGCAACGTCGGGGTTCCCCGAGGGGATAAACATGAGATGATGAAGATGAGGTGGTACAAAAATTGCACGTACACTGTGAACGCAAGTTCTGCCTACCGTGACGGCAGGACTTACAAACAAGTCTACCAGGACATACATGTACATGGCATGGGTGTCTCAAAGAAAGGGGATAAGGGGTAGGGAACGTGATCCCTCCCACTCTAAAAAAGAAAGTTTTGAAATGAAAAAAATCATTTACACACACACAAAAAAAGAAATAATACAGAAAAAAGGAAAGAGGATGAAAATAACTGATTTGCTTGAAAATATATCTTGGAGTTGACCCCTTTCGCTATTGTCAATTAAAGTTTGCTACCGCTGAGTATGATACAGTGCTGCTGACTAAATTAAGTCCACTACTCACGTATGCATTCTTGGTCTAGGTTCCAGTATCCCTGCTGGCACTGGTCACACTTCTGACCGGTGACCCGAGGCTTGCACTCACACTGACCTGTCAACTGGTGCAAAATTGTTGATCAAAAACACAAACACTTCTTCAGAAAGCACAACAACTGAAATGACAAAAATGTACATTTCATCATCAGCCCATTCCCATTTAGGCATTTAATAGTAAACACATTTTACAATTCCAACAGATGAAGTGGTGCTTTAGGTTTTTCAGAGAAAAAGAAATGTCTTCTAAGAAAGAACCGTACAGTCAATAATTTTGCCAAGGAATCTACTATCCTTAATCTTTATATCCCGTCCATGTTTAAAAGAGGCATGTTGCAATAAATTCTAGTACCTAAGTACCGGAAAAGCTAAATATTAAATACATAATGTTCTGTGATTTACAACTTTATAATTATGATGGTTGGTACTCAAGAAATGGCACAAAGATTAGGCCTATACAGAGCAGCAGGGTAACTAGGGTGAAATTTTTGGGGGGGAGGGGCAGTGGGGGTGTTCACCTTTACCCAAGGGAGCACTGAAAGCAAATAAACTGTGGGTTGTACACTGGTTGTGTGCATATAAAATTTCCAACAAGGGTACACATTGGGAGGGGGATACAGATGTTTATGGGGGGAGGGCGACATGTCCCTTGTAATACTGGCCTACGTACAGGCGCTCCCAGATCAAAAGCCCAAAATGTCCCACAACAGACTGCTGCAAATGAACAAGCAGAGGATTGTTGTGTGAGAGTCCATACCAGATTGCACTGCGTCTGCTGATTCGCTGTCGCCACCGGATGGCAGTCGCATGATGTACAGCCAGCGCCGCTGGCAAAGCCCCACGTGTTGGCAGCGCACTGCGTGCACCGGTCCCCGACCACATTGGGGTAGCAGGAACACATGCCGATGTCTTGGCTGCAGTTGCCAAAGCCGCCGAGCGGATCGCAGTCACAAGCTGGACAGACATAATGCGTAGAATATGGGTGCACAACAGAAGACAGGAACAAACATGTCAACCTTAATTTTGCCATATTTATGCAAAGACAAAACAGAGAAGTCATGAGTATGAACGATTCTTGGCTGCACAAGCCTTTTTATAGTTTGTTTTACTATTTACACACATGGTAAATGGAAACAAAGAAATCAGTTGATAAGGCCCGTGTAGAGCAACTGAATGTGTGCAGACTATAAATCGGAGTTGCAATTGAGTCAGTCACATGTCAATCACAAGTTACTCTGCAAGTTGACACATAACTTAATTCACAGATCAGGTCCGAACTGAAGAGGTGAACACAGTTCATTTGGATACAATGCAAACACGAAGACAATACATTCAAATAGAAATCAGTCAGACGTGCTCAACACATCCTTCGCCAAAATGTGCTTGAATCTGCATGTGCACGCAGTGAGTTCCCATCAAAGAAACATCTTTGCTATGCAAAAACATGCCCTCTTTCATTCCTGCTTGGAGCAGATAGGAGATATGATGTCCAACATACAAATAATGTGCCAATGGTATCGGAAAATGGAGACTGACAAAATCAGGGAGCTTGTTGGCTGGATGTCCTAGGGGATTATCCAAAAGTTTGGCAGATAAAACAAACCAATGATTGCAACCAAAGCTCTCGCCGTTCTGCGTTGACAGGCACTTGGCCTTGAAGGGACTAGCAAGAAATGCAAGTTCAGTACCTTGGCAGTTGTCGATGGTCCCCCAGAAGCCAAAGTCACAGACATCGCAGGTGTGGCCGGTGGTGTTACCCGTGCAGTTGAGGCACTCGCCGGTGACAGTGTTGCACTGGCCAGGGCTGAGGTTGCAGGAGCACGGTACACACCGACCGCTGTTGGTCTGTTACAACAGAAAAATAATGAGGTCAACATCATTTTATTCACCAAGATCATATCGTAATCTGATACCATCAGGAAAATATGTCAATATTAAAAATATTTCATGAAATAATGTGCATCATCACCAGAGATAATATCTTCACAGAATTATTTATTACGTTTTCTAACCCTCCTCCAATAATGTAACCCACAAGTTTTAAACGTATGACTTTTGATGACAGAAGTTTCCATCTCAAAGTTTATAAGAAAAATGTCGCTCAGTGTTTTCCAGGAGTCCCTGCCAAAAAAAATTTGCAAGCTTGAGACTCTGGTAGTCAAATTAAATTCAGACTACCAAGAGAGACCTTGGGTTCAAGTCTGGCAAGCCCATGACGAAGTACATCTAAGGTTATTCGGGAACAAATCTGTAAATGCACAAGATCTCCTATCAAGCATGGCCATGTGCTAACTCACACAGGTTTTTTGGTCTTGGGTGACCTTGCTTTTTGAAATTCCAAACAGGGTCCTTCAAGTGAGTTTGCAAATTTTTATTTATGTCTATTCTTATAAACATCATGTCCTAAAGGGTAAGTATTCTATAGTAAATCAGGAAATTTCCCGGACAATTGCCACATGTGTTTTTGTTAAGATTAGTAACTACCACAAGCTTTAGCATTTTAGGTCTTGCTGCTTCCTCTTGATTTCATTTTTCTCCCGTACTTTGTTCTATCTGTTTCATATTTCTAAACTCGAAAAATTCATAATTATCACATTGATAAGACCCCAGAGAGAGGAGAAAATTGTTAAAAACAAGTGTGCTACTATTTAACAATAGCAAGAAAATTAATAACAACTTAAATCACGGAAAAAAGAGGATTTATTTTGACTAGCCATGTTTTACATTCTTTGATCCTAAAGCAAGTGGTCTCTGTAAACATAACACAGAGGTTACAAAAAACAAAATGAAAATGAGTATTTTTGCAAGTTGCAGACACTCACCAAAGAGTCGGTCGGCATGCCGTAATATCCAGTTACACACATCTGGCAATAGTCCCCACCGTGTCCCTCTGCACAGCTGATGCAGACACCGTTGTCGTCACAGACTGGGGCGAAGGAGTTTACACTGCCGGTGGGTCCGGGGCACCTACAGGGCTGGCAGTCTCCTATGAGGGAAAGCAAGAGGAGGAAGGGAATATAATTAAGGAGTCAAGGCAAAGACTCCATAAAGCCTTGATGCACAGTGCCAAAAACAGGGTGCTGTGCACGGCTGTTGCCAGGATAAGTTGAACTGACAAGGTGTGAGCCAAACTTTGCTGAAAAATTGTGAAACACAAAAATGCCCCGCAAAATATTTCTTTTGTGAGTTTGTGAAGTTACGAAAAGAACCAGTGGATTTTCTAAAATAGACACATCTGATCACTGGCATCACTGTTCAATAATGACCTGTCTTGAGAATTGATCAATGACTCCTGGATGATGGGTGCCTAGATGCTGATTATTTGAATATTTGGATCTTTGATCACTTGTTGAAAATTCATTTTCAAAATCAAATATTCAAAGAGAGAAAGTCCATGAAATAAACAATCTATTTGATTACAAAGTTGCATTCCATAATTAATGGCTTTATAAGTAAAGTTTAAAGGAGCCGAGTACACATGCCCAACAGTACGCCAATACATTATTTTCATTTCAATTTTGTGTATTTTGGTATATTTTGGAATTTGGTACAATCGAATAGTCATAGTCAAAAGAATAGTCAAATATTCAAATATTCTAAACAATTGGGCTTTACTGATTGGTTATTTACTTGTGATATCTTGCAATGAGTTCACAACATCTTAATCAAGAGTTACCAACTGACATACGGTGCAGAAAAAGACAAATAAACAGGCATGCAACTTGGACTTTGACAAAAAAGAGGAAATTCCAATCTTTGCAAGACTTTGTACAATGTTTTTAAATTTTCAATGGCATGAGTGTGAAGTGAAAAGCGAGGAAATCAGCTGAACTAAGAAAAGCTGCATTCCTGAATAAAAGAAAGTACCTGGAGTGCCATTAGTGGCATTGCCAAAGTAACCATCCAAGCACAGCTGACAGAATTCCCCGCCCGTGTTGTCCCGGCAGCCCTGGCACACCCCGGAGTCTGGGTCACAGGGGAGGTCGCTGTGGCCATTGCATTCACAGGGCACACAGTCGGAGAAGGGGCCCAAGTCCAGGGAGGCTCGTTTGTAGCCCGGGGCACAGCTCTCGCAGAACAATCCCTGTGAGCGTGCAAGGCACAGGTGCATGGAATGAAATTTGGCATTTGTTTATGTGTACCCATGCGTTTAACACATACTCTACTGGAGACGTCATATTCCATAAGTTACAAGTGTCAAAGTACATGTGATAAAATGGTGGCACTCATGCTACAAGTTGTCAGGACACAGTGAGTATTTCCATAAATACTAGTTATAAAGGACCCATGAACACAAACAGGTGGCATCAGTGGTCCCAGCAAATTATTAGCAGACATAATCAGAAACATTTTGAGAATGTTTTTAATCGGGTAGTTGAACATTATGTGGCCAAAGCAACTGTTTATAATTTTCAAACAATCTGCCATGCTTGACAGTACAGCCATAGAGTGCAAGGGCTGGTGAGGCTGGTGGAGTGCTTATTTTCCAGAGTCCAAGGGAATTTTTACTTTAATCTCAGCTTCCGCTTCGTCAATGGCTTCAGCTAAAGCTCCTGATCAGTTTCAAACATCCGTGAGAACCAAATCTTGGCTTCGTGTTGGATGAATCAAATTGGGGCTGCACTGAGCTTGATTAATAAAATTGAAGCTCAAAGTCCAGAAAAAGATGAGCTGACTGAGATATGGAAACAGCCTAAATGCCTTGCCCTGTTTTATAAATGCACATCACCCACAGATTTGGACTCTTGATAGGAACAAGTAAAACTCGACTGTCAATTTTACTGCACTTTACAAACATTTCACTTCTGTTTTCGTCCTAATTTTTAATGTTCCAAATAAAGCTATAGATTTAGGTTTAAAATTTAACCAATTCCTGCCGGGGACTCCGGAATCGGAGACGTATGGTTTATATGCGTGGCCGGGCTCTCCGAACTTGGACAAAGGAAAC
>NW_019091549.1:92914-103791 GCF_001949145.1 Acanthaster planci
TAATCCAGCCTTGTTTTGAAACCGTACACCAGGGTTGGGGCATTGAGAGCCAGTGGATTACCACCGGGGACAAAAGCACTCCACCACCGCAGCGATGAGCCACACAGCACCGCTGCACACTAATCTGGCCCCTATAGAAAAGAGGTCAGCAGTGCACTGAGCCAGGTTCGCGAACAAAAGACAGTTATACCGCACAATCTGGGCTCTGTTTACAAGGCTGCAGGCCTGGCTGAAATACTCGGGCATCAATGAAGGTCACCTGTCAACTTAGAGTATTGCCTAAAGATTACTTCATGCGGCTATAAACGACCATTAAATGAAATGATGAATTTTTGAAGGATTTTGAAAAGGAAAAAATAATAGTCATGCCGGCCCAGCATCATCAACATTGACAAATGCCCCGGCATGACGTGGTTAATGTTATGTTAGAATTGCATTCTGAAAAAGTAACCCTCTTATCCATTAACCCAATTTTGGGACGATGTTTGAGGGATATACTTTCATGAGTTATCCACACACAAATCTGACACTCACATCAAGTGTGGCATACTTTAAGTCACATTTTTTCTCGAGTTCCTTAGAGTAGATTCAATTGTCCTGTTCACAGCTTACCATGTACTCAGCAGGGCAGGTGCAATTCTCCACAAAGTTGGCAGAGTCCCCTGTTATTGAACCGTCCCCCTGTGTGGCATAGTCCAGCATGACACTGTACAGGAACACTGACTCCCCGGGCAGCTGTGCAGAACAAACAGTAATGCAATGTGAGCTTTCTTCAACTTCACCGAGTTTTCTTGACTACACCTAAACGAAGGAATGTCCACTTCGGTAGATAACAGAAACAAGTGTGGCTTTGCGTATGTTTCGGGTTCCCTGCTAAAATGCTCTACATCAACCCTTCTCTTCATTGTCAATAAGGAGATACCTCTACATGGGGGGGTAGATAACTCAATGGATGACTCAAAGCTGAGATACAGCACACAGTGAGCAACTGAGGAATTTCGGGAGGTGCGCTAATAGTGAATATCGGTGATAGATAGGGTAGCGAGACAAGTTGAAGCCAACACATCAAAATGAAGCTACCACTCAGTGGCACCTTCCAAAAAGGGAAATCAGATGAAAACCTCCATTATTCTGTATTTTGTACTAATGAAGTGGACAGGTATGTTTTGGCTTACCGCATTGTATTTGGCCCTGATGCGGATGGACTGGATACCGGTTAATATCCTGATCATGTATTCGGCAGTTGGCTGGTCCCCTTGCAGGCTGCCCTTGCGCCAGTAATTCTCATGCAGCTTGAACTGAAGAGTTAGTCATTATGCATTAATATGTGAGAGTTAAGCTTTATTCAGAGTTGTAATGTCAATTGCAAGCCAGTCAAAAATAAGTTAGAAAGTAACCAACAGCTTTGACACAATCAATTTGAAAAATATTTCCAGCAGGGTCCCTTTGTAGAAGAGAAAGAAGAAGTATAACCAGAAGTGAGATGACAAAATGTTGATCAATATCAATCAATTTTCAGCATCAGCTAACCCTCACCTGGTACTCTGTCTCATTCATATCTGTATTGGGTGCATAAGGAAGCGCAGCAACCAGTGTCTCATTCGCATAAATGCCATCGATGAAGACATCCCCGGCGGGATTGACAAAGGGGCCCTGGTCAGTCGACTGGCTGAGGAAGAAGGTCAAGGACTGGCCGTAGGCAGTCCTGAAGTCACCGTGGAAGATGGCAGGCGAGGCAAAGAAGAAATCCGTGGCGTTGGTTGGTGCAATGAGTTCAAGAATCAATCTGAAATAAAATGTCAAGTAAAAATTGGGTTTAAACTTAAACGTGAATTAAAGTTATATCCAGAGGGTAAATGTTAGTTAGATATTTGAAGGATAAAAAAATTTGAATTTTTATTTTTTTTATGTTGTGCCAAGCTTGTATTAGCCTCTGTAACTCCAAACTGTGCCAAAGTTTGTTTGGCCGATTAAAGTTTTTGATGCATCATTCCATCACAGTCTTGCAAATACTTGAAGTAAAGATGAACAATTTCAGTACAGTCAATTCTAAATTAAAAGCAGAAGTTTTCCCTGTACTTTGTTACTAATTAAAATGCACTTACCAAAGCAAATCTGAGATTTTCTAACAATTTTCTCAAACCCCCAGAATTTAGCCAAAAGAATGTCCATCACATCATACAATGGATGATGAGATCATTTATGATCAAAGATACAACAAATCATACCAATAACTGCCAGGTATGTATCTGTGGATGACCCTTTCTGTATTATAAGGCAAGAAAGCAACAGTGAAAAGAGGATTACCTGGGATTGGAAATATCCAGAATAGGCACCTCATTCAGCTCAACAATTGCCCCACTGCCGGTCACCCCAGTCCAACGGGGGTCCACTGCCCCAGAGTTCAGCAGCGACCAACTGCTGGCGATCTGGGCCCGGAACCAGGACGAGGCAGTGGTGCACTGCGCACTGTGTGAGGAGCAGTAGCAGCCGGCACAGCCGCGCTCGCTCCAGGGCCCAAAGCCGTAGAAACCTGCAAGCATGAACATGGAGGTCAACTCAACATAATGTAACAATACCAAGGCTTGCAGTAAGCACCGTGTTTCCCTTTTGTGAGTGACTGGGGCTCAGTGAAAAAGCGTTAAAGTTCACCAGTTCTTTTCAGAACCCCACTCAATTGCAAAACCTTTGTCTTACTACAGAGTTTATCATCCATCCAAACCTTCAAATCATATTTGAGTGTGATGCGACCTGCTTTGGAAGAGTTAAGTGATGTAAAACACAACACCTATACTGATAGACAAGGTCTGATATCATATAGAAGCTTATGTAAGTTTGTAAAGATCGGCCCACTTATGAACAGTGTACTCCTTTCCTCACCAGAGATAATGATATGATACACAAGTGTACCAATAGACTGCAATTTTGGCCACAATTTTCCAGTCTTAGAGGACTATGAAACAAAAACAAGAGTCCTCTTTATGGAACTTGATCTGCCTTCAGAAGTTGAAGTTGAAAGATGAAGTCCTCGGTTCTCCCCATGAATCGGACCTTTGAAAAAAGTTTGAGGCTCAAAATGTCTAGGAGATGCAGTTACCAATATTTTACACTGCTCTTGGCAATACCCACAATGCATTACCTTCTTTGCATACTTGGCATTTGTCTCCCATGGTGCCCTCCCTGCACAAGCAGTTGCCTGCGTCATCGCAGCCACTCTGAGCACTCCCCACAGGATCACACCCGCAGAAGGTGCAGCCGTCTGTTGTCAGCTGGTAATAACTGTGGTAGTGAGATACCCAAAAAAAACAACCTTAGTTCTCTTTGAGATGCTTTCTTCCTCCATGGCCATGGTTTCAAATCCCTGTCAGGGTAGACCTCTCTGGGTTTTCATTCTATCGCTGAATAACCTCATTCTTCCCCTAAATTTCTCGTCTGGGATTTTCCACATCATCTTCGGTAACAGCAACTCACTTTGTCTTCTTCATCTCCTTGCAACATTTCTTCAGGCAGAGGGCCATCTTTTGAGCAGTCGCCATATTTGTCACCCAGAAATGTTTGATGCATAAGACCATATTGTATCAACCAATCCACTGCAACGTGGCTACACTGATGACAGAGTATGAAAATTTGCTGTATACTTGCTACTGGCTACACAGACGAAATATGAAAATTTGCTGCATACTTGGGATGGGTATTGCAATGTTTAAAAAGAGACAGTACGGTTAGTCTGCAGGTTTTATTTCTGTGTATTACAAGATATATATTAGCAACGCATGATTTTTTTTTGGGAGGGTATATTTTGTGCACATCAACATACGACATTGTAAGACTACTACAAACTGCATCCTTGGCATCCAGCCACTACCAGGGTCCACTATTCACCAATGTGCGGCTTTCACCGTCACGTCACTGACTATAAACCAAGAATGATGGACAAGGACCTAGTAATCACATGCATGCAAGTCAGGTTTGGGGAGTCAGGTTGGCATGGTACTTCTTTCATCGCCTGTCACCTCTATGGCCTGCATTCAATCCCTGTCTCGGTCCTTACGTGGATTGGCTTTTCAGTCCCTATCTGATTCCGTGGGTTTTACCCAGAAAATTCTTCCGATTTTCCTCCCATCTCTACAACTGTCACTGCTTCTCACTATCTGATATCTACAGGTTGCTTCAGGCTTATTAGCTACATTGCCTTCGATGCTTTTGAAGAATCCTGGGTGTCATTACCAGAAAGACTTGATAATACTAATAAATGATAAAGTGACATTGTTTCACTATGCCTTACCCTGGTGCACACTGCGAGCAGTTCAATCCTCCGATGCCTGGCTTGCAGTTACACTGGCCAGTATCATCACAGGCATTGTCCAGGGAGTAATTGGCCGCACAGATGCAGGGGACGCAGCCAGTGCCTGATTAATGGAAACAATTGGAAACTTACCAATGATGCTAGTTAATCTCAAAGCATGGTTAATGCAGTATGGGTAAGGAGATTGGGCAACAAGGGAGTTGCCCTACCCCAGCAAAATAAATGAAATATAAAAATGGAAAATAAAGGAAGAGAAAAATTGCCCTCGTTCACAAGTCGGCTATATTGAATTGAAATCGAGGTTATCTTTTTATATTTGTGGCACCTCAGAGTAAAAATGAAAGCAATGCATACATGCATAAATTCACCACAAATTAATACCATTTATGCTGATGAGTAATGTCAAATTTGTGATAATTATATCAAAATGTGTTTAAGTCACATTAAAAAAAGTGGAGCATGATGGATCCCAAAATAGTCTGGCACTACCGTCATTTAACAGATCACAGTAAAAAAGATGGATTCTAGGAACACAATCAAACATGGCTTCCCTGAAGATAAGGTCTGTTGGGAGAAATGACAAAGAAACGGAATCACAATTTGCTACAAAATGCCTGGGAATTGACCACTCCCACTGTTCATGGTTTATTAGCTTTAGCTTGCTGCTGAGGGTTCCCCCTCCCAGGTGGGGGAGGGGGGAAGGGAAAGGGGAGGGGGAGATATATAGGCAAACATTTTCTACTTACCAGTGTAGAGGCCATAGTGTTCAGCCAGACAGGCATTGCATTTGTCCCCGACCACATTTGCGTGGCAGTCGCACACTCCGGTGTTGTCATTGCAGGACTGCAGGACAGCACCGTTGATGTCGCAAGCACAAGCTGAAAAAAGGACGAACAAACCAACACTGTCAATCCAGTAAGCAGCTAGGATGGCATTGGTACATGTACCTTTGCTCTTACTTTTCATAAACTATACAGGAGCAAATCTTAGAAATACAGTGCCAACAGACAGATATTTATTCAATTGTATCAAGCGATACAATTCTCAACCTCACGCATATTTACTGAAATACAATTGATTTTCATACATTGGATGAGTGAATAAAATGCCATTTTCATTATCTAATGGTGTAGGCACAAAATGCAGTACATTATAGGTCACTTGGGACAATATGCACAAAATGCGGCATGTCGTAGGTCATTTGGGGATAATCAGTATGCACAAAATGCAGCATGTCGTAGGTCATTGGGGATAATCAATATGATCAAAATGCAGCATGTCGTAGGTCATCAATCAGTCTACACATGCCGACTCATCCAAAGTGAACAAGCTTGAGCTGGCATGACGTCAGGTGTGTTTCCCTTGGACTTGTTGGAACGCTCAATGGGAAAGTGAACGGGTGTATGAGAATCATCAAAGTGACTGAGGCGCTTACGTGTGCAGCCAGCCGCTGTGTTGTAACCGTAGTGATATGCTTTGCAGTAGTCACATGACTGTGACGTCACACCTGGCACACACTGGCATTGGCCACTGTGTAAGTCGCACACTGTACCAGGCACTGTTCCCGCATCGTTACACGAGCAAGCTACAGCCAGATGGAAAAAAGATAAAAGGAAGTTACAGAATCACATTTCCAATAGACTGAAAATGAAGGCACCAGAAATATACCCAAAAAAAAAAGATGCATGGGCAACAATCACTTTTCAAAAGTGGGAGGGCATAACCTTGATTGGATCTGATGGGAGCACAAAGTGTGAAGCCCTTATGGTGTGGGGTCTGAGGCCTGAATTTGGATTCAAGATGCTCTGTGATATGATCTGAGGCAGTTTCTGACTACTTAACCACTTGCTGCCGGGGAGCCTGGTTTCAGGTAAGTTTTCTTTATACGCAAAGCCGGGCTGCCCGAAATCAGACAAAAGAGCTGGGCTTTGTAACAAAAGACCGTACTCGGAACAAAAGACCGGGCTGCTGGGGATTGCCAACATTTTTTGTCAATAGCGGAGGAAATCCATCATTGTTTGGGAAGATATACCACTGTTTGTGGCATTCAGCATGAGTGGATTACCACTGCAGACAAAAGCGCTCCACTGCTCAAGTGATGAGCGATACAATACCGCTGCATACTAATCTGGCCCCTATTGAAAAGACACCAGCAGCTCACTGTGCCAGTTTCGGGAACAAAAGAAAATTACATAACACTGCACAATCTGAGCTCTTTTTACAAGGTGGCAGGTCTGGCTACAAAATCAGGCATCAATAGATGTTGTCTGTCAGATTAGAGTAGCCACCAGGCAGTCACTTGATAGGGTTTAGGCTTTCAAGAAAAAAGATATGAATTTTTGAAGATTTTTGAAAACCACTGACACTGCATTTTCAAAAAGCACCCGGCAGGAAGTGGTTAAATAATTTTTCTCGGTATATGCTTTTGCAAGCTTTATTTCATTTTTCAAATTATTTCTTTCTGAAATGTGAATCAAATGTAGGCCTACTGCTCCATACAGTTTTTATTTAGGACCGAAAAAGTAGGGAGGGTACAAAAGATATGATATCTACCTACAAAATGTGGGGGCACAGTTTCCTCCCGTTCCCCAAATTGATGTATTATTGTCCGTGCAAATTATCCTCATTTCACAAGGTGGAAGAATAACCATACAAGGATCAGTGGCTCAAAAAGTACAACCCTAGAACAGTCACCAGATGTCCACAGACCTCAGATAAGTCCTAATTTTGATAAAATTTCTCAGAACATTCAAGCCCCACAAATGTGACGACGGCGTTAAAAAAAAAGTTCTGATTCTGGTTAGCCAACCTTCCTAATTTTACGGCCACGACCCTAAAATATTTCGTTCACACCTCCCCATTTGGAAAATCCTGGATCTGCCCCCTGATGTTCTTATTTTGCATTTTGCTGAAAATGTAAAGATACAAAAGGTTCTGTCGCTTGAACATTAAACAATTCAAAACATAATTCTGAGATAAATACTCTTAAATATAGACTTTCCTCAAAAATCTTACCAATAGCCCCATTGTAAACTTCAGCCATTATGGCAAACTCATATTGGGCACATTCTCCTCTGTTCACTGTGACCCTTGACCTTGCTGAGACAGCTGCCTCCCAGCAGGTTCTCATGGCCTGGCGGGTCAGGTTAGAGGTCATGTCAGAGGTGAAGACATCTAGGTCCTCCAAAACAGGTAAGAGGACAACCTGCAAGAGTTATAATAAAAAAGTAGTTAGCTTTGAAAAATGTACCGTATATCAACTTCAACCCAAAAAATCATCGAACGGATTTGAAGAATAACAGCACTCATGACCTGTCAAATAGTAATGCAGATAACCGAATGAGTGTAAAGTGCTTTGAATATATTTTCATAACATTACAATGGTAAATTTTGATGATAGTCCAAGTACTTGTACGCCTTTTCACACCACCGTGGTAAGAAAAGTGTTCATTTTGTTTCATTGTCCATTTTTATGAATTCCATTTCTTTGTGATGGCAAAATGAATAAAGTGTGCACAAAAACAATACATCAGTCTAAATTGCAGGCAGTGACAAATGTAGTCTGGATTGGCAATAAATAAACTAGGGCAAATGACGGCTTTCAGCTTCCGTACTTAAAATATTCACACCTACCGAGTCCAGAAGAACAGTGGCAGACGGACCGCTGACAGATGAACCAATGACCACTGAGATGTTATAACGGCTTGCTGCATTTAAACAGGCGGACCCAAACTGCAAGGAACCTGTGAACATTTCCCCATAAAATATCTCAAAATCAGTTGCAAAATGCAGTGGAAATGAACGTATCTATTTCTCTGAAAAAATTCACAAATTATCAGCCATCGATAAGAAAATATACACACTTTACAATTTTCCAAAGACTGAGAAAATTCAGTGTAGATGAACACAGCCTGATTCTTCAATGTCAAGAGCAGAAAGGCTATTTTGTATATTAAAGTCTGTATGGTGTCCACTAACCTCCAACTCCAGCCGCTTGTATGTTGGACACAAACGATATTGGGTCACCAGACATATTGGTTCCTTGACACTCATACTCCGTAGGCACTAGCTGGGCCAACTCAATGCGAACACCCGGGAAATCTGAAGTGCTCTGCGAATCAAGCGAGTCATTAAACCATCAGACAAATGGACAGAACCTTGAGAAAAATGAAACTTTAAATCAGTGGCACGACCCCTTACCTTCCCTTCTGGCATGCTGCCCCTTTAACATTACCTCATATCTCAACACCACTTCAAAGGCTTGTGTGCGGGGAACCGTCACATTGGAGAATATGACCACTGTCAAGACAGGTACTGCTAGGAAGCCTCGGCCAGTATGCCTTGCTGTGTCTGTATCGGTGGGCCTCTCCTCCATGGTAACGTCCTATGGAAGAAAAAAAATGATTTTGTTACTCCAAAACCTCAGTGGACAGCAAGTTTCAGTCAATATTAACCAGTAGCCTACACTCAAGAGGTGAAAAGCGGCATAGCATGGGGGCTCGTCATTTAAGGCATTAACATGAGAGGCCTCTAATTTTCCTGAAGAGAAATGGTGCATGTTGACCACTTCCTGCCAGGGAGCCTGGTTTTGGGCACATAGGCTTTATACATGAAACTGGTGAGCCCAAACCCAAAAGAGCTAGGCCTTATAACAAAAGACCATACTCGGAACAAAAGACCGAGCTGCTGGGAATTGCTAACATTTTTCAGTTGTCAATAGAGGAGGAAATCCGTCATTGTTTTGAAAGATTATACCAACATTTGTGGCATTCAGCAAGAGCAGGTTACCACCGGGGACAAAAGCACTCCAGTGATGAGCAATACAATACCGCTGCATGCTAATCTGGCCCCAATTGAAAAGACGCCAGCCGCACACTGTGCCAGTGTAGGGAACAAAAGAAACTTATGTAACACGGCACAATCTTTTTACCAGGCTGAAATACTCAGGCATCAACAGATGTTGTCTGTTAGACTAGAGTAGCCACCGGACAGTCACTCATGAGGGTATAAACATCCAGTAAATGAAATTATGATTTTTTGAAGAATTTTGAAAAGGGAAGATCTTGAAAATTTCCCAGTTTTATGTGACACAACTTCAAATTACACCCGGCAGCAAGTGGTTAAGGGACCAAACGAATGCTACCAAAACCATACAGAACTGTATCACAGAGCTCAAATACAGTAGATCACTGTCCTTGTTACACCACACTTTCTTTCAATACATACATACTTTCCTGTGGTGCTCAGTGGACCATGGGCCGACTGGCTCTTTAAGAAAGTACAAATGTAAACAATGATTTCAAGTTTTCAGTACACCAATGCAATTCAGATTTCACTTTAAAAGGTGAGATGTGACTCTTTCTATTTTTCTGACAAGATCCTGAGTACACAAGCAAAGTTCCCAAAAATGAAAAACCTGACTTTGACATCAGAGGACAGTAAATCCAACCTTTTGCAAACAGAAATAAATTATACATCAGAAATAAACTTGTCTTGGTAAAACAGCTCATTCTGTTTATTTTGTGAGTATACTTTTCTTAGCAGTACCCACAGTCACCCTCAAGTGAGTCTGGGTTTTGCTCAATCTGCACATGCAACTTGGGTTTCATTCCCAAAATGCCATGTCAGAAACCTTCATGCTTACTTTATCCGCAATTGCTAGCTCAGCTTCAAATGTCATCCCATCCAGCTTAGGGACATAGTAGCCGGGGAAGGTCTGATTGCACCCCCGACCTGTGATGTTGGTGCGGCAGGCACAGGCCCCAGTGTCCGGGTTGCACAGGCCACTCAGTGACGCACCCAGGCCACAGCGGCAAAGCGTGCAGCCGTCTGGGTTGGCCGCGTCCAGGTTGTAGCTGCCGGTCTGAAAAAGAACAAAAAGTGACAAATAGAGACTCAAAACTTAATTTTAATTTCAAACCTCCTCCATCCTTGGATAAAGAAAACTGTCTTAATCTTGTTTTACCAGCATTAAACCTTGCAAAAATATCACTATTTTTCAGTCAATCCACCCTGACTTGAAGCATCCCCTCACTGGCAATAAAGGTTGATTGGAATCATTTCATCTGGGTACAAGGCGAGCATGCGCAGACTGTACACTGCAACAATGTACAGTCTGGGTGCATTTAAGTAGCATCCATGACCTGACTCCAGCTCAACCTTGTTTCCACACTCTCACTTGTTTGACATACAGCAGACATGGCAATCCAAAGGTCAGGGTTGCCTGGTTGAAGCTGCTCAAATGCACCCTACAGTGTATACAGTACACATTTAATTTCATTTCACAATTGACCCAGTTGAGTGTAAGAATTTTTAAATGATTGCCAGATCTGTACACATGACTGGACATGTTGAGAAGAAATCCCCTTTTGACTAATGGTTGAATATTCTCATTTACATAGCTTTGTGCCATCGGATTTCATCGCAGAAAACACTACATATGTATTGCGCTGCACACATATATGAAGTGGATAAGTCAGACCTTGGCCTATAATTTTATTAAAACTTGAATCACACCAACAGACTTCGACTCAAGTTCACAGGCAAAACATGACTATCTAGTGACTTGTCA
>NW_019091549.1:104280-176267 GCF_001949145.1 Acanthaster planci
TCAAGTCTACGCCATCTCTTGCTCTTGCACATAGAGGATAAAAATTTGATACAACTTTATTCAAGAGCGCGACCGTACCAGTGCACCTTGCGTATAGGCCACACCCCTAAGCCACACCCATCAGCCATACTCACAAGATCATGAGTCACGTCTACCCACCTTACCCATATCAGCTGCTTTCACAAACCACACCAAAGAAGCAATGTCATTGAGATCAACATGCACCCATGGACAAGTTCATACAGTGACAACAGTAAACTGTGACGTCACCTAAATGATAGACTAGTCTGGTTAATAGTCTGGAACCTGGCTTGGGGGCACAGGCCGCATCACATAGTTTTCTTTGGCCTTCTTTTGAAATCAAACAGTACGGAAAGAACCGCTAAAGTGAAAACTATTGTCCAAGATGGCAGAGACTATACAAATGCAGAAAATGATGTAAGTAGTGGCAACATGCATGAGCAATGATGGAATTTAGCCAAATTGTTTGAATAGGATCATTGTGAGCTTTAAAATAAGAAGTAAATGACAAGAGCCCAAACAATATGTAATGTGCCAGAACTTGCCCATGGCTACATCACTCACAATTGCTGTCTGGGCCTCTTCTACAAGCAATAACTCATGAGTGACATGCAAGCTCATCCCATACCTTGCAGGTGTCACACCTGCTGCCCTCCACGTTGGCCTTGCATATGCACTGCCCGCTCACTTTGTCACAGAAGTTGGTGGAGCCCAGGGAACCGACAGAGTTACAGTCACAAGCTGTCAGTGGAACAGGAAAATGAAATGCATTTACAGATCAAAGCATATACTGGTACTCGAACAAATCAGGAAAAAACTGACTGCATATTATACCAGACACAACAGTGAAAAAAGAACCAACATTGACTTTGATGTGATGGAGACAAGATTAAAATAGCGTGTTCAACTCCAGTATGATTTTGACATTGAAGGCCTTGATCATTACGTAAAAGTAATGTTAAAATAGACAAGTCTTCAGGAAGACTTGATTTTAAATTCCACAATTATTATCTTGCATTACCTGACTATTTGTGGTAATGCTCTGACCAAAAGCAGATGGAGTGGGACAAACTGTCAGAAGGACAGGGTTAAATGTCAGGGTTAAATGTTCAGGGTTAAATGTCCCAAAGGCAAAAGGCTTGTTGGTGCTTTTATTTTGGTTTTGTGTTTATAAAATTTAAACTGTGAGAGTGCATTCTTGCATGATCTCTGTATGCACTGTTTGATAACAAGCCAATTATGGCAGAATGGGAACTGTATTCATGAATTGGCACCTACGTGTGTCTCTACATTATTATGACTGGCCGCAGATAACTTTCATAATGGACGCACAGGTCACCATGCAAACACAGCCTTTCACCCACCTCCCTAAATAAGCACACATCTCAATTCTAATTTCCCCTAAAGCTGGGAGTACATTTCAACAGGCAAATGTAACATGTAGTGGCATCTAAATACATGGGATTTTCAGTTAATGTGAAACAGCATACAGAGACTGCACCCAGGAATGGGTAGTGTTACACTTCTTTGAACGAAAAAAATTAGGCGGCGAAACTCACGTTGGCAGCCGTCTGGATTCAGGGCGCTGAGATTGAAGAAGGTGTCTTTGCACTCATCGCATAGCACGTTCTGCACGTTCAGCTTACACGTGCAGCTGCCGTTTGTTTCGTTGCAGATGGTATTGGACTGGGTGCCATTCACATCACACATGCATGCTGCAATGAGGAGTACAAACAGTGCATAATAACAACGTCCAAAAAGGAGTCACCTATGGTGATTTTTTGTCAATAATTCATTGATCGTCACTCAGTTTGGGTTTAATTGTTCAGAAAAAAGTATTCTAGGAAAAAGTAAGAAAACTGCCACAAGAAATTTGCTGTAAATTTAGTCGTCCCTATTGCACTACTTTTTAAAATGGCGGGAATTTTTATTCTATTACTGTTCTCTTCCTGTAATTTCGTAACAGAGTTCACAGCAAACCTTACACCAATCTGTATTTACACATCTGTATTATACCTACGTGTAGCTTAAATGGGATACAAAGCAAGTTCATTTTGTTGTGTTTGTTGTATTTGCAAAGAAACTGCACTGACAATTAATGGTGTACATAATCTTTGAAAAAGAGTAGAGTCAATAAATTACAACTTAATCTCTGACAGGACCACTATGCATGTAAATCATGATGGTGGAACTGTTGGTGCTGAAGCAAAGCCACTTCAAAAGGAAGATGCCAAAAGTTTAGTTCAGATTTGTGAAAGTTCATTATCACATTTTATGCAGAAAAATATGTGCGAGGAGCAATGGGGTAACTGAGGTGAAATTTCAAGGGGCAGAGGAGAAAACATTCTTTCGGGGATACCAAAAGTTGGTGAACAGATTATGTCCATTTAACAAAGATTTCTAAGAGGGTGCACGAAACTCCACTTGGGGCACACCCCCTCCCATAATTACACCAATGGTAAAAAGAACCACACAGAAACCATACTGAGACAGAAAGATAAGATGACCCTTCAAACCAATGAAATGACAGGTTGGAAAGTGTCACTGGAAGGGTGTACAAAGAATCAGAAATGGTAGAAATGGACAGAATTGAGTTGATGTGTTAATTACTCACGCCAGCAATACTGACTACATGGGTATGGTGCTGTTAGATCTGTCAGGAGCAAAATGTGGTTGTTAATGGTTAAAGTATAATAACAGTGAATATGAGAGCAGCACTCTCTACTCCTATCTGGCCACATGTATCACTGTACACTCACTCTGGCAGCTATGAACAAGTTCTGTCAACGACTGCTAGTGAATGAGTCTACAGGTGATTGAGGTGTCCTTTGTTCCTGTGTGCTTCAGTTGAACTACATGTACATGTAATATCAACTATCACAGCAACATATAGTCTCGACTCCCTGCTACAAATTTTAATGCATGTGTCTACTGATCAGCAGACTGGTGCAAAGTGGTTGACTGGAGTACTCCACACACTGTTGACAAGTTTAGTCTGAGTTTAGTCTAGTAACCACAGTTTTCAAACTTGATTAGGTTTATTTGTTAAGTTACGTGGGAATTGACTTCTGCCAGCCAGGAGAGGCTGGGATTCTAGGAGGTAACAAAAATGACACTTACTGCATTTTTGAAATAAGCTCATCATTTAAGCAAAATTTACAACACTGGGTCAAACAAGGATTGTTATAAGGTGACTTTCATCTGGACTAACAGAAGCAAACCAAGCATTATGTAGTGCCTCTTTTCTTGGCTTACCGATGCATGTGTCGTTGTTTGTGGGGTCTGTGTAGGGGTTTCTAAAGTAGTTGTCATCGCAGCGTTGGCAGTTGTCTCCACCGGTGTTCTCTGCGCAGTTCTGGCAGACACCATAGCCCTTGACTGCATCGTAGACGCAGCTGCTGGCAAAGCCGTTGCAGTCGCACTCTGCAGCGGAGAGCTTTCAGTTAAAAGCTACGAACTTGGGAGATTTTCAAGTTTCTCCAGTGATTGCCATGACGAATCTATGACTTTCGAGGGAATTTTGAAGAAAAGCTGACTGCTGACCAAAGTAAAAACACAGCATGCTTCTTCCACACATGCAACTGGTAAGTTAGACAAAAACCAAAATTCAAAGTGCCACACGATTTGCCGCTATGGATTTTTCAGTTTGTAAAGGCTGCCATAGGAAGTTTAAACCAAAGAAATCAGTTGATCCAAGGAACACTTGCATGTGTGTCCACTTATTTAGTCTAGTACATGTACAGTACATGTACATGTAACTAATGACCAGAACAGTCTTTCAACACGTTTAAGAGCAATTAAAGCATCTATTCAGTTATGTGTACTGCTAGCCTCTTCTCTCTATGGCCATTTGTGACTGGCTCAAGAAAAATGGGTAATAAGTCGTCAGATTGAGGTTACGACTTTTTGATATGGCTGGATTGTGTACATCAAAAGCTACAATTTGATATATGGATGACCCCTGTAGTGCACTGCGTTCTGGAGATATATGGACATTAGTATATCCAAATTTTTGGATTCAATAAAAGCACTTTCGAGAAAAAGCTCAGAAAGTGTAGCACTTAGAAACACAATACTATGCAGGATTTCCTACTGAATGATCTTTCTTATCAGTCTGATCAAACCGATCGACCAATAATGTTTAAGGCATAACAGGGGTAACTACATGGCAGATGTTAACATAATGTTCAGCAAGCCCACCTTCGCAAGCATTTGCAGAGTTTGGTCCAGGCACGGCGGCCCGCCAGGGTTTGTTGTTGAACAGCGGTAGGCAGCGGTCACAGTGGCGGCCGGCTGTGTTGTGCTGGCAGACACACTCTGAAGCATCCTGGGAGAAAGGAAACACCCTAACAAGTTGGGGGCATACTCTTGACAGGCTTATGGGGCAGCGTGGAGATCGTGGAGTTTCACAAAATAGCGGATAGCAACCACACCATGCTGATGAAAACAACTGCAAGGAGCGTGCATGTACATACTGATCAGAGAAAAGATTGTGTAACCCGATCCCCTGACTGGCCGGTGTGTGCGTGCATCGCCATGGTCGCTGTTTTCACCGGCGCGGTACCTGCCATTTTGCAAGAATCCCGGATGTCCGCGCTACCCCATACTAAGTGACTGTATTACAGGCTTCGGCCAGTTGGAAGCCCTGTTAACATTCCTTGACAATCTTCATCACAGCCAAAACACAGACACATGTGCTGGCTACTGCCTGTAGCTATTCATTTGAAGACTCATGCAGCTGAAAATCACTCACCACCTTATGGCCAGTGCCAGTAGTATACACAAACCTCACCTCACCTCACCTCTCCGTAGCACTGCCTACGGCCATAACCACAAGTACTGGCCAATATCAGGTCATTTAGAGGCCAGCTAGAGGCTGGCTCATGGCCAGTGCACACAAATCCCTACCTCTCCTTGACACTGCTATGCCTACATGTACATGTCGCCAAACCACAGGCACTGGAGGCCATCAGACAACTCAGCAGCCAGCTCACAGCTAGCTCACGGCCAGTACACACAAACCAGCTGGCGGCCAGCTCGTGGCCAGGTCACAGAAAACCCTTTACCTCTCTAACACTGTTCAGCATGGCAAAAGTACAGGCACTGGCTTTTGTCTGATCACTTAGAGGCTGCTTACAGGCTAGCTTAAGGCCAGTGCACACAAATCCTTACCTCTCCCTGACATTGCTCAGCATGGCCAAAGCACAGGCACTGGCCATTGACCTCCCAGTCGGCCACAGCAAAGTAGTTCCGCAACACTGTCTGACTGCCTGGTAGCCCCAGGGTGATGCGGATATTGGTGATGGTGAAGTAGCGCATGACCGCCTCCTGGGAGAACTCCATTCCGAGTTTCTGAGCCGGATTGTATTGCACCTGTGTTCAGAAAACATTCAAATTTCCATACAATTCATGTACTTCAAAATGCTATTTTTGCACAAAAGAAATCTCAATACATCCAAACTGTGCATCTTAAACAAACTACTGCAAGTTATTGTTGACAAATATATACTAAAATGAAAATTTTGTGAAAACACTGCCAGGGGTATAATACAGATTTCTATAAATGTTGAACACATGGATAGCAAATTTCATAGACTATCTGGCACTACCATGATAATTAATTACTGGCAATATGGAATCATGCGTAAGGTTCAAATTCACATGTACATGTTTGTACATGCAGGTATATGAACATCGCACGGGAACAACAAATTTCTGTAAGTTCTGCTTTTTCAGATAATATTCAACATTTACTAGCATATACTGTACTTCAACAAGATCAATTTCCACGATATTTAACACCTTCATGTAATGACTTAGATGTACAGACAATCTTCCAATCACTTCAAAATTTCCTGTGTCAAACTACATGTATCATCAAAAGTAAGTAATCGCTGTATGTGTACAATTTAACTGTGTATCGGTGTTATAGTCGGGACCATCACAAGACCAGACACAATTAACAGGGTGAACAATGACAAAGGAATGCTTCTGTTGCAGTTAATTTGAATAGTTTGTGACTTGAATTCAGACTGGAGATCTTGTGCCGGTCTTGCGCTGGTCTTGTAAGGTCTTGTGAAGGTGGTCTCGACTACAACACAGCTGTGTATGCAGTTGTTAATGTACGTGTAAAATGATATCAGGCAAAATGCTTCCAGGGTGAAAAAAAGTAACCACTCATCAAAGGGGACGAATTAACAAGTTGGGTAATACTGCACTACCTATTCAATACATTTGCCTTTTCCATCCTTTACCTATGATTTATTTTACCACCTGGCAATATTCTACAGTTTGCTGCAGTGGAGAAGGGTAATGAGACGGAAATGGCTTGATTATCCTTCATTGTCAAAGTTGAAAGGCTTCCTTGGTGCCAGACGAAGAGAAATACGGGCCATACACTTGTACATGTACACATGAAACCTACACTGTATACTTTTGACAGTCTGTCTACGACCTTGGAATACATGTGAGGTGCAAAGACGAAAACAGTGTACCAACTATTCACTGTTTATCTTTTTCCTCAGTTACATGTATTTTGATTGAAATCTATGATTAAAACAATGGCTCTGAGTTGATGGATCATGCTAGAATTGGATAAAGCATACATTCTGGGCCCATGGGTGTCATGAGAGGTGGACAAGGGGGACTTGTCCTGCCCCTTCTCCAAAAAAATGGTTTTTAATTTTTTTTATGTAAACAGGAAATGAAATGAATAGAAAAAAGAAATGAAAGGAGAAAAATGAGGGATAAAAGATGAAAATAACCAAGTTGCTAAACACAATCCTTGAAATTGACCCTTTTTCCACTGTTATTGGTTTATCAGTTCGTTGTTGATGAGTGCTTTGCAGTGTTGTATTCGAGTCCATCTCAAATTGTTCAGTCTGAAGCCAATTTACAATTAAGCTGTTCAAATGAGCTGCAACAAAAGCATTCTCTTGTCATTATTCACCCTGTTACTTATGACTGACCTTGTGATGGGACTTGTGACTGGACTTGTGACTGGACTTGTGAAGGGTCTTGTGACTGGACTTGTGAAGGGACTAATGAAAGGACTTGTGAAGGACTTGAATACACTGAACACTGGTGCTTTACCAGATTTCCCCCCCCCCCAAAAGGACTTTGCCTCACCCAGAAAAATCTGTAGTGACACCAATGTCTGCACTCATTTCTGCACATTTGTATTGAAAATATCAACAAATTTGTATTTCAACTACAATGTACGGTATGGTCTACTTCAATTCATGGCTTTGAAATGTGGTTGAAGAAAAAAATTACAAAAACTATAAGTAAAACATTGAAAATGCACACAACTTTGGGTGTGGATGAAATGCCACCCTGAACAAGGCAATGCCTGTAAGCGATCGATACCGAATCTATATCAGCCCAAGGGGGTTGATACAATGATGACGTGCAGCAAACGCCAGCGCAGAATCCTGCAATACAGGGAGTGACCATTTTAATTCACTGAAATCAGGCAGACAACAGGTGAGTCTGATACATGGACCTACGCGCAGTTTGCCTAGAATCTAGTGGGTGTGGTGCCGCACGTGGACTTGTCACGGGTTCAGAAGTTGGCATGCAGAGACCTGCACTGCATGTGCGTGCAATTATCAATGAAGTTGGCTAGAAGGCTAAAAGCCAAATGGAAGTGGCTTGCGGCAAACACAAACGTCAATTAAAATCTTGTCGCTGGCACTGGCGACAGGTGCTACTGCTAGTGATGCGTAGTTGTTAACTATGCGTAATGCTTTGAATTAAATGACAATGGGTGAGGCTTGTATGTATGGTACATGTATAATCATTGTCACTATGGTTTGTACGTGTGCGTGTGCGTGTACGTCATCAATTTGTGTTTGAAATAGAAAACCTGATATAGCATTGTGATGATGTCATAAGGAGGGATTCAGTAGTTTTAATGAGACAACTGCCACAGGATTTGTTCACAGCTGTGACTTTAATAATAATTTGAATGTCGAGAGTATTGTGAATTCCTTTTTTTTTTTTTTTGATAATTCTGAATGATGAAATGATCATGCCTATTCAGTCATTTATTTTGAAGTGCAGAAAGTCCTCACAGTCCGATGAAGAATTCTATCAACAATTTGACATGCTTGATGGCAACAAATTGTACCAGTCATGGGTGACCAGTCCAAAATGACACAAACAACAATGGACCAGCCACAATGGATGGACCAGTGTGTTTGCATAAATCTCCCTTTGAACAGGGTTGCAATCAGTTTGAAATGTACAGAGTGTGATGTAAAGTAGTTCTGGATAAAAACCCATTTAAATACACACCGGTTCGAATGAATATATTTTGTTTAAAAATTTGTATAAATTACTCTCAATTGATGTTTTACTTTTTTCATATTTATATAATATTGGCTCCAAAAGTGCCAAAGACTAATTGTGAATAATCATGCTGTGATTCCATAGACATAAGATGTATTAAATCTAATTACTTGTTCCAGATACACATCAGACCTCTATCTAGAAATCTTTGATAGTGGCCATAGTCAGAATACCATAACAAATAACAAAGGTATTGTCCCTTGCACATGTACATGTCAGTTGTTGCTTCATGAAATAAATGCGAGAAAGGGACGGAAAAGTGAAGGACCTACTGTACCTGTTGAATATCACTGTTGGGAATTTCTGTTGAAGAATCCCCAACGACATATTTCTCCTCACAGATGGGTAGGTACTTCACCGCGCCTTCCACGACGGGAACACTTGGAAATGTCTGGCTGCAGCTTATGGCATAGTACTGAAGGGCCAGCCAGGCCTGGCCAAAATTGTTGCTCTTCTCGATGAAGAGTGACTTCGGCCGCAGGCTGCGGAATACCAGCGTGGTCCCCTGGAAGAGGAACCTGTCACCTAGCATCAGTGTCAGCTGCACATCCCTGTCTCCACTCGCTGACTGCCACCACGTGGAGAGGTCAGGCCGCAAGAGGAAGAAGGACGTGACTGCATCGTACAGTGCGGCTGCTGGGTGGGCATTTTCGGGATCAGTTGCGTTGCAAGTCTGACGCTGGTACCCATCCCCCTCGGAGCCAACAAACCGCAACTCGTAGTCACTGGCCGGGGTGCCGCAGGTGGAGGTGACGGTGACCGTTCTGTTGGGCAGGTCCTGGATGAGGTCGATGAAAGGGGGATAGCAAGCACTGTTCTGACAGCTGGGTGTGTCTTGGCCAGATACTGTGCAGTAGTTGTGGGTCAGACAAACAAGTAGCACCATCCAAGTCCACAGTCTCATTTCGGAGCCCATATTGGAGGTCCTGTCCACCATCTGGCACCTGTCACTAATTCCAGAAGTCTATGCTCAATCAAGCACCAACACTCAGTCCTTGTTCAGCACACTCGTGACACTATTAAAGCTGAAAGAGATCAGCTTTCGGAGGGCAGCGATGACTCATCAGCGAGTTCCATTACGCCCTGGACTAATACAAGAATTTGAAAGGTGCCAATTATGAATTAGCTCTGCTCCGGTATGAATGATTTGGCACCACTGCAAGCATTTATTAAAAAAAACTGTGACACATGACTTGATAATGGCACAGAGTAAATTGCATGTAGGGTAACTGCCTCTGACAGGATTTTACACAACACATGAAATAACACCAAGACTTTCTCCACGTAAGTGTTCAAAGTGCAAGCATGCCGGATATTCTGCTGGATGTCTGATAGTCCCTCTTCTATGCCATCTATGGTTCGGTTTTAATTGTGTCAGGAACCAACACTGGCTGATTAGGAAAGACCAAGCAACAGGGGTCAAAGCCCTTAATTTAAAGTGTAGAATTCTTTTTGTTTTGTTGTGTCCTGGGGTTTTTTGTTTTGTAGTGTTCACTTATTTTGTTCAATTTTTGTTCTTGAAATATAATGAAAGGTGATTTGGGAGGACTTTTTTTTTTACTTCCTTCCTTCCCAAAGCATGCTAAAGGCCCTTAAAGTTATCATCATCACCCACATTTTTTGCCCCTCACGCCCAAAAATCAGTTCTGGAACTGCATGCCCTTTGCAACCAACTTACAAATATAAACTTTAAAGAGGCATCAATTCCGATGCTACATGTAATTAGGTACACCAGGGCCTAATTTCATGGCGCTGCTTACCGCAAAGCGAAAAGTTGGCGCTTACGGCAAACATAATTCATGTGTTAGCGAGGAATTATGGCTTATGCACGCATGCGTAACTAAGGATTTTGTGCTTAAAAGGTTAACGCAGAATTTTTCTACTACTGTGGTTAGTGCAGAATGGAGATCTCAAGTGTAAAATTCTGCAGTAAGCGGTGCCATGAAATTGGGCCCAGTTGGGCTCTACATGTACATGTACCTTCCTCCATGCTGCCTAAACAATCCATGGCCTTGCAGATTTAGAACTACAGTATCACTCCAGGAAGGCAAATATGAATCCACCTTACATTACAAAACATAACTCTATGGGACTACAGGCGATTTCAACACCCCAAATTTTCAACCTTAATACATGTACACACCAAATGTTTACATGTGTTGATGTCTACAACCTTCCCATCATACTCTTAGCCCAGAGACAGGAATGTTTACAGCCAGTGAATGTAGGGAATGTGGACTGAGAGCTAACCTGATTTTCATGCAGATATTCAAATATTTCTGTCAATATAAAAATCACACATTAAAATCATTGCATTTATGTAACCAAAATTTAAAATCAAAAGCACTTCATAAGAATGAGTAATTCTTTTCAGTCAATATAATTTGCAACACAAAACCAAGTTGGACCATGGTACATGTACATTTCCACTGCAAACTCATATTCCTAATAGAAAGGATTTTTTTTAAATGATACTGCAAAATACGTTGGCATATTTCACTGGAGCATATGTGAATCCTTCTACATGTACATGTACATACTGGGTGTGTGTTAAAAAGGCATAACAATAAAGAATGATCAATGAAGCAAGCTGTTACACAATGGCCATCACATGCGCACATACACAAAAAGGAGGTCATCTACACGTAACCCTGTATAAACTGTGATCCACCCATACCAAAGCCACTCTGCATGAAGTCAATAATATTAATGTTTGACATTTCCCCCTCCTTCCGCTTAATTCCATACATTTACAAAGTGATCCATGGTGCAAATTTGATCTGCAGAAATCTTTGGCAGCTACATACATCTTAAGAACTACTTGTAACACATGTTTGATCTTACTCCAAGATTTTAAATAATTCCTTTCTTTTCTTGACAATCGCCTTACACAACTGAATCAAACACAAATGTATTGCTTTTTGAACCTGTATTCATTTTTGAAACCAAAAAATAACATAATGCCCCAAATCCCTCCAGAAAATTCCAAACTCATCAATCAAACTTCGTGCAGATGGGGAGAAGACAGACCTGTTTATTTCAAATGTGGGCATGTGGCCGTATATCCGCCCTTGGCATTAGGCCAGGCCAGGCAGTGCAATCCACTACAGTTACCCTTGTCAGTTGGTTGCCGTGGCAACAGCTTGCAACACAATGTCTACAGCCATGGTGACAGCGTCCCACGCAACCACCCAGGGGGTAATCAACCGACTATCAGCAAATGTGGCATGACTGCCAGTTCGGACAAACATATCAAATGATGGTGGTTTTAGAGCTGTTCTGCTTCATTTACTATGAACTGTATTCAAGGTGCATTCCATGATGACAACCACTAAAGCCCCTGTATTCTAGTTGCTCTCATCAGCACAAAGGGTTATTGTTGTTAACCCCAAATACAGAGAAATTTCCTTCATAACGAATACATTTGTTCGCATATTGAAAGCAATGCATCTGTTAGTTGCACATGGCTTCCTTTTGTTTTTGTTCAAACTCCGAAGAATTCAAATGAGTACATTTTTCTTTTGCCTTGTGAATGATTGGGCTGACGGGTATATTATAAGGCCTGTGATCAAATGAAAATTTGTTTTCCGGTACAAACAAGAATTAAAGAGCACCTCAAGCTAAACATAACAAGCTGAAATGGGCTTTATTTTCTGTTCATTTTGAGGCAAATTCTGAATGTAGAAAACGAGGGGAACCCTTGCCCTGTGTTTGCAGAGGATAAACCTTGTGCCTGCCGAACAATGGCTGCATGTGTTGTTTGATATGCACAAGGGTTTATCCACTACTAACACAAGGAGAAGGGAATTCCCCTCGTTTTCTCTGTTTTCTACTCAATGATGCAATCAACATTCAGAATTCGCATCTTGGCATGAACACAAAAAATGCCCTTTCTATGAAGACAAATGACAACATTTGATTTGGATGCTTCCATATTTATTTGAACAGATAAAATCAGAAAAAAAGATGTTTTACTAAGAGGTGCTCTTTTAAGCCACATTGCAAGGATTATGTTATTTGGGGGAAACTATTTTGTTACTAGTTTCAGTACATTCTGCTGTAATATGCTATTGTTAAAGAAGAAATCAAGACTTCAGAATACTTTCATATATTTTACATATACATCAACTGTTTTTCTGATTCATAGTTTTACTGTCAGAAAGGAACTTTGCACACGCAGGTTGGCCAAAGAAATTCATAAGTTGGTGGACATTAAACGTTCTACCTCAAAGCTAATATTTCACGATGACAAATGAAGAAGTTAACAGGGGTGAGAATTAAATCGGTGACCTCTAAGATAATATGCCAGCACACTACCAACTATCCAACTCCATGTTGGACATTTTTCCCAATATGTTAGGGGTAAAATAGAGAAACAAAAAAGGAAAACTACAATTTCAGTTTAAATAAAACAAAATCGCTGTTATCAAAGTAAAAATCATCGGACTTACTAGACCATGTTTATAAACTTCAATGAAAGTGGCTTTTTTTCTTGTGCCGTGCCACAAAATTTAACAAACAGCTTAATATGTTCAGTTCCCTCGTCAATTTTTTTTTTCATTTTACAGTCTTTGAACAGTGGAAATTCCTACAAGTGTTGGCATTTTCAAAAAAGAATGGTGGCTGTTTTGAGAATGGAAAAGAAAGAATAAAAGCTTCCCTCCTCCAATTCATTAAAAAGCCTGTGTTTAACATGCTTGTTTTGTTTACATGTACTTGGCCATTACATTTTGGGGAAATCATGTTGTCAAGGTTTTAAGCACAAAATCATTCAAAAGCAGGGCTTCTTGTTCAAATTCATCTGCAGAGAGTACAAATTAGTGGCACTGAGTTTACTTGTTCTTGAAAAAGTCTCAGACATTCCTGATGTGAATGCTCAGAAAGAATACTTAAAAATAGATCAATCACAAAAAACACTGATTTGGGGATGAGAAATACTTCTTATTGTGGATGACAATAATTACTATTTTCATAACTTCATCCACGCGATCATCACATATAATACTCATAAATGTACATTCCTTCAGGGATAACTTGAGGTCCAGTTCCAAAGAACATCCAAGGACGGACCCAGAACCTTTTGTTGGGGGGGGGCTTGTTTTGACAATTTTTGACAATTTTTTGGACAATGTTTGACAATTTTTCCTGTAACCTTTTATGGCCATTCTAAGGGGATAAGGCTAAATTGGGGGGCTTTTTGCATGTCTTTTCAAGGAGGGGAAATGAGTCAGGCCAAAAAATTATTTCTTCCAACAAAACTGTGGCTCTTTTTTGTGGGGGGGGGAATGGTCCTGTTGTCCCCCCCAGGATCCACCCTTGGCTAGCACCTCAAAGAACTGCAAGTTAGGCAAAATGAATAAGAAATACTCATACTTGTAAGTCATCATCCATGGATTCACAAACCAGACGTTCCATTAAATATAAATATACTGAATACCATTAGTATGATGAATTACTAATCAAAAGCACATTCAGATATTCTGTAACAGTGTAAATGAATCAGAGTGGAATAATAAATAATTTAAAACAGGTACATTTACAGACAAAGCCTGAATTATAAACCAATTTCTAAAATGATAATCCTTCAAGAACAACAGCTTGATTTAAATTAACAATAATAAGAGACTTCCATTTTTAATTCTAACAACTTTGTTACTATGGATACGGGATATTCCGATTTCCAAACAAGCTAACCACATCTCCACACGAAATAAAACTGTAATGACCAGAGTACTAGTAAACTACCAACCGCTGCACAAGATTCCAACAACGGTGCACATGATAATAATAATTTTTCAGTCAATGACAGATTATCTGCGATTGAATTTGACCCAAACCAATACCATGGAGGTAGGAAGCATACGATGGCAAGTTTACACACACAAGCATGACAAGTAACACTCCGCATGCACTCCGTATCCACACTGTCGTTCCTGCAGAAAATTATTAACCGCGCACGGAAACTTTGGAATTGGAATTCCTAATTTTCCATTCACTGAGGTTCTCAGGCTTTTACAGAAATACCGCAATGCAAACATAAGAATAAAAGAAAAAGAGATATTACCTCCATTTTGAAGATCATCAGCATCAAAAATGCCATCCACCTGCCAATTAATTACGCAGTGGAACGTGAGTTAACAGGTGGACGCTCCACGTACCATATAGACCAAAAACACCGCCATTGATCTCCATTGGTTTATTATTATTCAAGAGGTATCCTCATATTGGGTTGGGAGAATTCATCATTGTGAAGAATCGTCGGGGAAAAAATACAGAAATTTTACGTTTTATCCACTCCATCATATTATATATGGAATTCAGTCCCATTTCAATCGATGTTTTTGCACTTGAGCCTAATGTTTTGGACACTGGGGACTTTGATTTAAATTTCAACAGAAAAAAAGCGTTTTCGGGTATTTTGATTTCATAGACTAGTAACAGTTTATCGAGCAGGTCGAGTGTCCCGGTCCTGCAATTTAAAACCCACGTGTCCTAGCAGCTATTCCTATCCACACGTGTATGTAGTATGAACTGTATATACGCGCATGCACGCGCACGGGCAAGTCTATTCAGAGGTCATGGTTCAACATCATGATGGCGACTCGCATCGCGAAGAGGGTTGCTGAAAGTTACGCTTTTGTATCGAATACAAGAGCGATCGGACACAGGTTAGGCTAAAATTGTCATTGTTACGTTAGAAATCCATGCGTAGAGTAGTATATTATAGCAAGAAGTGGCTGTCAGGGCCCGGTTCTGACTTGTGAAATCCATCAGACCATGGCGACTGAACTGCATTCTCACCATACCACGCTGAGGCCGAGGCTACTTAGGCCATGTACAAAAAAATGATGTACATGTAGATCCTCCATTATGACATGACATTGACAAAATATTATTAGGGCCTAGGCCTGGTACTTGTGGCGTGTTGCATCATCAGGTGCGAGGAAGCATGGTTGGTGTCGTGAAGAATGCAAGTCGACATGGTCGAGAAGATGTGGTTGTATAAGGTTGAACCATGTGTACGAGAGCATCAGTGTAGATGAATTTCACATAGGCGTACATGGACACCGTTTGTGTAATTGGCATGAAAGCCAAGTTGATGTATTTTTTGCTCCAAACGGTCAACTTCCATGACTTATAAATTGCAAATTGGTTATTTGATTTAAATAGCCAATATTTTTTATTTGTTTATCTCTGGGCAAATTGCAAAGACTTTAAATAAGTAGAAAAATAAGAGACAATGATAGGCGAAAAGACAAGCCCGTGGATTGCCCAGAACTTAAAGTTGATGAAATGAAAAGAACGCCATCTGTTGTTGGGGTTCTGACAATCAACAAGCGGATATGTTACAATCCTCACAGGAAATAAAACCAAGAGACATTCTGATGAATATAATCATAGACCTAATAATACTTTAAAATTAAAAAGTGATATCCAGCTGTTAAGATCCTAACTGTTCTTGTATTGGCCCATATATTCATGTTTTTATTTTACTGAAATAAATTAACCCTAAACCTTTTGCCTTGCAGAAAGATTATGCAGTGGTATCAAAACATCAGACCCCCTAAGTTTTTGGAAACTGAAACTTGGGAGAGGGGGCACCCCATAAATGGAAAGCATAAACATAAGATTGAATGGTCAAATTAGGAAAAGGAAAATGGATTTTAAAAAGGAACAAATCCACCCCTATAAGGATGATCACACTTGTTAACTTAGAGCTGGTCAAAGTACAATTCAGACTGGAGCCATTCCCATGGGTTGAGAGCCCATTGCGTGGCTGGTCTTAAACACTTGATAATACACTGGCTGGCTGTGCACCACCTCTCACAGTATGCCCCACATGTGCATCATGTTCAACAAGAAGATTTATTGCCAGTACCCGTATGAGGAACATACCATAAAATGGCTCGTTCCTTGCTCTGTGGCTGGAGTGACATTTGAAAAATGAAGTAAAATTGTTGGAAAAAACTTCTTGGAAATTTTCTAATTTTAAACTTATGACATTGTGACTTAAAAGCTACTTCAAAATGGGAAAAAATATGTGCTTGCTTGGGAGAATGGACGCTGATAGAGACCGAGCTGAAGGTGAAGGGCTCAGGCTCTGACAGCATCCAATCTCCTGATCCAGTCTTAAACCCTAAACCTGCAGGGCATTTTGGTTAGAAACCGTACCAGACACATCAGTCTGCATCCTTTGTCAAAGTGGCTTGCCTGCCCGGTACAATAAGATCCAACAAGGTCAACTCTCCCCAAGCCCAAATTAAGAGCCTGGGAGTCTGTGGTTGCCAACCACCATAAGATCCAACAGTGGCATTGTTCAATGGGACGAGCTTCAATTGTCTCAAAACGGGCAATTTTGTCAGCTGCTGTTAATTGCCGACTGCAACAAAGTGCACCAGACTTGAACACCTGCTGCGCTATGCTGCGTCTCGCAGGGATAGGTTATTTGAATGAACGTTTAAGACCAGCCAGGCACATATCGTCACAGTTTTCACGAAGAGACAATTCAACCCAAATCATGATTTTTTTTAAGTTTATTTTTTTTGGCAAAATCAACTAGGCTATACAATGCCTACAACTTAATGTAATCATTTTTTACCAAATCTTCTGAAATCACCCAAATCATGTTTATCTCTGTGAGGTAATATTCAACTAAACTGCATTCTTAGTTTCCACGAAGAGACAATTTTGTCTTCCATAGATGTAACGTTGGCAAAAAGATCAAAACCATGGGCAAAACTGGTTTTGCAGTTTTCACAAAGAGACAATTTGAATCCAGCCAATGTGTACAAATGTAACAATGTTGCACCTGGCTATAGCGAGAGCGTGTACTGTGTGTTCAGTTTTCACAAAGAGACAATTTTAAGCACGAATTTTAGGATTTCACGAACAGACAATCTTGTTTGTTTACAAAATAAACAACTTTAATTTACCTCTACAAATATAAGTTTTGTAGTTTTGTGTCATGTAACATCCCCTCTTGCATGGAGTATTATTGGTGAATTTAAAGGCACGCTAAAGTCTACGAAATTAAGCATTTGAAAAAGAGACCAACTTCAAATGCGATGTTCTCAAAACCTATGTTTTGCAATCCAATGAGAAAATTGTCTCTTCACAAAAACTGTGACAATATACCTATACATTGGAACACTATTGTTACAAGGTCCTAGAGATAACCCTGTCTTAAACAGGTACCTTGTTTTATTAACAACAGAAAACAGAGACTTGGGATGTGAAAAAGTTGTTACAAACATGACGTTGTATTAACTGTGCTTTTCTTATCTGTGCCCAACTAAAATCTGATGCACGTTCAAAAGAGTGCTTGCTCTCTTCACTGTCACGGAGGGCAGTTTTTGTGATGTAAATTCACTGACAATGGAAGTACAAAGCATCTGCTCATGCACATCACAAGGAACAATAGCCTTTCCTTCACCATGGCTCATCATGCAAGCAGCAAATAGCTGAATGCTGTAAAAAATATATGAAATGAAAAGGTTATCGAAGTGGGACCTAGGACATGACGGACACTAATGGTTTTTTTTTTTCTGTCACATGGACGCATTTTCTTAAGGTTGAAAGGTCGTCTGGGAAGTCGCAGCTTCTGCAGTGCTGACAACAGCAGTGCGGGAAGCGTTCCCTTGACGCAGCCGCTACCAGGCGTGCCCCAGCCGGTCTACGCGGCACTTTCCAACCACTCCCAAGACTCACAGGTCACCACGCTGGACAATGGGATGCGAGTGGCCTCTCTGAACAAGTTTGGCCAGTTTTGCACAGTGGGAGGTAAGCAGGATTTGTGAATATCTGAACTTTGTCCAATGCCACATTGGAGCATGCCCAACTTTGTCCACTGATCCAGCTTTGTTCATTACTGGGGTATGCCCAACTTTGGCCACTGGCTCAATTTTGTCCATTGCTGAGTTGTGCCCAACTTTGTCCACTGGCCCGAGTTTGTTGCTTTGTCAACACAGTTTGACATAATTGGGGCAAGAGACAAAGTTGGGACAGAACAGTTTGTGCATTTCTTTGGAATACTATTTAGACCCTGAGCAGGGACAGTGGAACCAGTGTCGTCCATTTCCAAATATTTGTCTCGATATTACACCACCTGTCATGCATAACAGTATTTAGGTTCTTCAGGAGAGCCCTATTTACTCTCAATCACATCTTGCACCTCGTCAGACTTTTTTTTATATGAATTATGTTGACATCTTTCATGAGTATATAGTATGCAATTGGATCATCATTTTTCAACAAGCGCTGTTTGTTTGTTGGGGTGTTGGTGTGTATGCGTGTGTTTGTTTGTTTGTTTGTTGGGGGTGTTTGTTTGTTTGTTTGTTTTTTGGGTTTTTTTTTTTTTAAGAATTCTCTATCGGTCCACAATTTTGAAGTGTCATAAACATCAGGAAGTTTACCCTTTTTCCTGATGTGACAGTAAAAGAGTCATTCATTTCAAGAGGGTAACATTAAGGTTGATTTGAGAATAGTTGAACGGTTTAAAGTAAGGTTCGAGTTTTACAGAGTTCAAGAATTTCTAATGAAATTTTCATCATTCCTTGTTCCATGTCATGATTGTTAGTTTTGATTGACTCTGGGTCACGATATGAAGCTACCTACACAAAAGGCATATCTCACTTCCTGGAAAAGCTGGCATTTGGGGTAAGTTTCTCTTGAATTGTCAGAGTCTGCTGGATTTTCAATATGAGTGGTGTCGTTTTGTCCCCAAAACTGGCATTGAATAAAAAAAGTGAGGCAGATGAAATCTGTTAAGTCATTGTGTTGGTTTGTTTCATCAGGTTGAAATAACTTGAGTTGTGATATTTTTTAATGCATGGAAATTGAATCGTCTTAGCATTGTTATCTGAATTATGGTGTCTATGAAGGAGTCAAATAATTTGAAGTTTCAACCAATCTTTACTGATTTCATGTCTTTTTGCCGGACAGTCCACAGAATTGTACAAAAATAGAGATCACATACTGCAGGAGCTGGAGAAGTATGGCGGAATTTGCGACTGCCAGTCATCAAGGTGAACTTTTCAACTAATTTGTCAACTTAAAAAGGAATATTTTGGTTGCACATGCTTGCTCACAGAGTGTGTTCCAAACATTTGTTTTTTGTTGGAATCCTGGGTTATATTTGCTGCATGATGCTTTGAAACTGTTCCAGTGATGGTTGACAAAGAAACATGCTGTGTTGTAATTGCAGAGACACCTTGATCTATGGGGTGTCGGCCGACACGCGAGGTCTGCCCGAGGTCGTCAAGATCTTGTCGCAGGTTGTCCTTCAACCAAACCTGACCTTGGCCGAGGTAAATGCTTCTTTAGTAACAACCTGCTCCATAACTGTCCCAGAAATTGTTTTAATTTTGTTTGAAATATTTCTGGAATGTTCTTTTCATTGAGGTGAACTTATGTCTTTTTCTCTTTCTTCCACTTACACAGATAGACGATGCGAGAGTTGCCATCCAGTTTGAGCTGGAGGACGTTTCGTTCAGACCGGACGCTGAACCCACACTCATGGAAATGATCCATCAGGTAATATGTTTTTTTATAACTTTTCTCTGGGCAACTGTAAACCCAAGGATTCAAGCCATACCCCTGAAGTAGGGGTATTGAGTTAAAAACCTCAGATAAACTGACACTTGTCAAACTGAGGATTCCACCTAGTGTAAACAAGACCCAAACCGTCCAACCAGCCCTGGAGCCCCAGCCTGCCAGCCACTGCAGGACCCAATAGCGAAAACGTTTAGTAAGACTAGCTCTCAGTTGTCTGAGTGTTGGTAGTTTATGTTACTACACCTCATAAATATTCACAAGCAAATCGGAGTATGTCATTGGCCGATTCCACCTCGCGTCAGAGAAGTAGAAATGATACACGACCAGGTGGACGTCATAGCGGTTAGTATCCACCTCGCTGCTGTGCGATAGTTTTTTCTGGTAGCATAAAAAAATCCCTCTGGAACCCGCCGCATAAAGATGTAGTCTGTGTCATGTAATCTTTACGGAACCAGCCTATGAGGAGTTGTATCCTAATAACTATTACAGTAAAGACCCAAAACGTATGTCAGCACCAGACTATGAGGCCCTGTTTCTATGCACATCTGCATTCCCCTATCATTACGTGGAAAGTTAGCAGCTGAGAAACTACAATGGCGTCTGTGAGTACAAGTAATGTGAGATTTCTGTTTGAATATTTATGAAGAGTATTAAAACAAATCCAGCATGGTTTATTTTGTGTAGGGAGGTAGTCAAGCTGACCTACACCTCGGGACCAGTCATTCCCACGACTTCTCCTCAAACCATGCTGTATTTGTATACTGCTGCTGTAGGCTGCCAGTGTGGCTGCAGCCCAAACCTGCTGCCCTGATCATATCTGACACCATGAGGGTTGATTTTTCTAAATCATTGACAGGCAACTCATGTCAAAAGGTGAGAACGGGAAAATCCGGTCCACATGAGTCAGTGAGTAAAGACTGTATGTGCTAGAGTTTTGGTTGACACATACCTCTGATAAGGTATTTAAGATGACTTTGCTAACAATTTGGAACCAACCTAAAAAAGACAAGACACCAGCACCACTTTTTGAGTGGAAGGTCTCAAAACAATCATGGACATTGTAGGTCAATCGAAACTCTGGAACATTTTTTGCTCACATATTGTCCAGGTTGCCAAACCCAATGATATGTCAACGCAAAGAGGTGACTTGCTCTTCCTAAGCGGACTAGAACCAAATTACTGAAAATCGCCTCAAGACTTTGTGGAATCGGACCACTTACTCAAACCAGCCCGGTTCTCTAAATGGGTTAGTATTGCAATTAAACAGCTGTGAAATTCTTTTCTCTGTTTTGTACTTTTGTACAGGCAGCATACAAGAACAATACTCTAGGATTGCCCAAGCTGTGTCCAGCGGACAACATCGCCCGCATGGACTACCGCACGCTGCAGAAATACCTGCACAACTACCACAACCCAAAGCGCATGGTGCTGGCCGGGGTGGGGATGGACCACAACCGGCTGGTGGACTATGCAAATGAGTACTTTGTCGGCGGGGCCCCGACTTGGGAGAACGCAGAGGTTGTCAGCAAGGCTGTAGAGGTGGACCAGTCGGTCGCGCAATACCTTGGTGGCGTGGAGAGGGTGAGAAAAAATTCATTCAAATTATCTTTAAGTTAAGTTGGCAAGTGACTGCAATCTTAAAACGTATTCCTGCAATTTACCAGTTGGATTTAAATTGTGATGCACATGCGGAAAGCACGCCTTTCCACAATTGGTAAAATATTATACTTTCACAAAAATTCTTAAACTTCAGTCACAATTGAAAACTGATTTCAGATGTTGCTTCTTTACTGCTTCTCAGAGAATTTCTTTAATGTACTCTTCATATTTGTGACTAATTCATGCAGTGACACCTTCATTTTTTCATCAGGAAGTGCCTGTTTTTTATCATAAATGTTTCACATTCAAATGGGTGTCAGAAGTGGGATATGTAAGTTGAATCTACACCCAGGCAGGGTAGACTAAACACATGCAACGTTGCCAATCAGGATAGGATATCAAGCCCCTACAGGTTTCAGATGTGAGCTGCATTTAGGTTACATTGATGTGTATTTAGACAGCACAGAGCCAAAAAATTGGCATTGTCTAAGACCAGTGTGTTGTCTGTAATCTACAGGAGGTTCGGGACATGTCAAACATCGCCCCAGGTACCCCTATCCCCGAGCTGGCCCACATGGTCATCGCCCTGGAGTCCTGCGGCCACAAGGACCCGGACTTCATCGCCTTCTCTGTGCTGAACATGCTGATGGGGGGCGGAGGTTCATTCTCGGCAGGCGGGCCAGGCAAGGGCATGTACACCCGGCTGTACCTAAACGTCCTGAACCGCTTCCACTGGATGTACAGCGCGGTGGCCGTGCATCACAGCTATGAGGACAGCGGGATCTTCTGCATCCATGCCAGTGCGAACCCGAGCATGGTGAGTAAACTTCATCACTTGTGAGTAAGGGCGACTTTGGTCCGACCCTATAAAAGACCAAAAACAAATTGTTTGTGAAAATATTGAGAGACAGGTGTTAGTTCTGTTTCATATTCCTTCCAAAAGCATATAAAAAGCCCCAAAAGCCTTACCCCTCATAAAGGCTCGAAAAGGCAAATTTTTTTGTCCCTCCCTTCTCAAATATGTTTGATCCTGCCCCCGTGTATGATTCCGAATCCACCCTTGCTTGTGAGGTACTTTATGGAACTCATTCGTTACCTGAAAACAGTGTACCAAACTATCAAATGCATGCAAATCTTACAAGGTCATTGCAACCCGCATGATCACTTAGAAGCAGATCTGGCCGCTGTTATTGTTTCACGTAGAACTTAGGCTGCATCCAAATCTCTTGTCTAGAGCTAGGTCTAGATCTTCACTCCATTGGAATTGCATGAAGACGCACAGACAATAGACCTAGCCGTACCTCTGGAAGCCCATTTCGGACACGGCCTTACAATCTTTACGCGATCAACTATTGTTCTGTTCATAAAAGGAAGTAGGGGGGGTGCAGCTGTATGATGCAGATGCAGAGCCCACAAAGATGCTACATGCAAGAACAGCAACATTTTGCTTAGCATAATCAAGTTAACCACAGTATTGTGTGATCTATGTATAATGCTTGTAGCAGTTTTCCAGCTAATCTGTTTTCATTCTAGTAAGCAGAATTTTTGACACAACACCAGCAGAAGGGTGAATGTCGATGAACACCACGAGTAGAGTGCTTCATGGTTTACCTGTCTTTGTTAACCCGACTTTTTGCAGGTGAAGGAATTAGTGGAGGTCATCGTACGGGAGTTTGTGAACATGGCCGGTCGCATAGAAGAGGTAGGCCATACTTAGCAGTTGTCCTCTCTGACCAGGTCCCAAAAAAATAAGTCATTGAGGCCTTTTTTTTTTCAAGTGTGAATTATATGGAAATAGCAAACTGAATTCTTTCTTTTAGTGTATCCTTAACCCTAACGGTCCTAAATCCTCCAATTTTAATATGATTTTGCACGCACCCTAGGGAGTTAGGGTAAAGTCTGGCATCCCGATGGGAATGGACGCTGTGGAGGAAAAATGCTGAGGGTTCCTGTTGATTTTCATTGTGCAAGATTAAGGCCTTGAACTCAAAAGTGGCTCTGGCGAATTCCAACTCACTGTGTCAGGCTGGGTCACCTTGTGTTTTGTACACCGGCAAGGTACACGGCTCCCTCTTGAAAGTGAAGAAACTGTGTCAGACCTTTCCAGATACCCCCGTTAACAAGTTAATGGCTGTGAAACTTCACTGGGAGTGGAAAGATTCAAGTATATGTATGTAAACTGTTTACCCATGGGAATGTCAACTTGGGAATGTAGAAGATATCAATGTAGCCTGATTTGTTGTGTAAACTGTACAAGGGAAATGTTGCCATCTAGCCCACTGACTTTATGCTACACCCAAATAAGAATGGACAGAGAAGAGGACTTGAGTAATTCCAAAAATTCAACTCGAAAGCCACAATCTCTGCTGTCATTATTCCCCACAAATCACCAGAGACCAGAAGCCTCTGTCACAGTAAATCATTGATCCCCTTTCACACCTGTTTCGGGAAACATCATCGGAAAATTTCCCCTCAGCCCAAAACTTAACCCTTGCAATCCCCAACCAGCCCAACTCCAACATCCAGGGTTTTGTTGTAGTCTGTTAGGATGAGTACTGCACTGGTAAACTTGACTGTGTTGTGTGGAATGAGGCATGTCACAAACCCACCGAGTCCGAGTGTTTGTAAGCAAAGTTTAGAGATATGGTGTTGGGATTTTGAAGGAAGATTCCGCATGACTCACGTCGTTGGAACTTCCCACTTAAACTCCTTTGCCGTTTACAAGAGGAAGCCAACCACATACTATTTTTGTGAGATTGTTTTCCCCTCTGTTACAGACCGAGCTCAGCCGAGCCAAGAAGCAATTGCAGTCCATGCTCATGATGAACCTGGAGGCCAGACCAGTGGTCTTCGAGGACCTCGGCAGACAGGTGTTGGCGACTGGGGAGAGAAAGCACCCCCAGGAGTTCTGCCAAATGATCGGTGAGCACCGTAACTTTAACCCTGGTATTGTACCGCTAAAGAGCTTGTTTGATGGGAACTTGGGGGGGGTTGAAGCCATGATATTTTTACTAAGAGTCATTTGCTCCTTTCATTTCCAATTATTTCCTACTGTTTTCAGCATTCTGTGCTGTAGTCATACTTTGGGGTTTCTGCATATGGCTGAGACCTCAGCTGGAGAAGTTTGTTACTTCATGAAGTATACTGGACAAACATCAGTCCTGAATGACTGACACAATGCAGCATGCTACTTGCTGGCTTGTGTTGATTGGTATTAAGCCAAACCGAAAAAACCCATAAATTTAATTAAACTTGGCTGTGTTTAGCAGAATATGTCCACTGTTATTTCAGGAGGTTCCCAGTATCTGAAAGGATAAAGTTCAAAGAAAGTTTTTTTGTAAAAATGTCTTTTCCGAAATAGAAAAAATCACAGCGGATGACATCCAACGAGTAGCAAGCAGGATGCTACGTTCCAAGCCGTCTGTGGCAGCCATGGGCGACCTCTCTCGGCTACCAGACTACAATGCCATCCAGGAGGCATTGGCTAGCAAGGACGGACGCCTGTCCCGCAAAATTGCCTCCCTTTTTAGGAGGTAGTATTCATGTCAGGGATTGAAGTTCAGAGGTCAGCAGTGCATAACCATAAGCTTAAGTTGAGACTGGAACGACCAGAATTTTGACAAACATTTGAAATGTTTTAAATGCTTGTTTTTTTGCTGTCCACTCATTCAACATGCCCAAAGCCAGAGTCAAAGATTGAAGAATGACCTAGAAAAGGTTTGAAAGGGAATATTTGGTTAAAATTTTCATGCCAGTCCTGTTAATTATTTGCGACCCTCAAGAACTACCATGATTCAAAAATCAACATAAGCCATTTAAAAGGTTTTACATCATTTTGTGACACTGCAACAGTATACAAGGTGTTTTTTTAATCAAATCAGATGGGGTTGATGCCAGTTGTGGAAATTTTCTCTTGAGCATATTTTCTGCATACTAAGAAGGAATTGTGTTCATATATTAAAGTGTGGTGCATTTCACCAGTGGAGACTTTCCCTTGTTAAACACCACGTCTTCTTATTTGGAAACAACTGGTTTCCTATTTGGGAAAACTACATCTTCACATTTGGGAATACCAGGTCTTCCCATTTTGAAACACCAGGTCTTCTTGTATAGAAACAAATGGACATGCAGAGAACAGTAAATGTTCTTGCGGGAATCGAGGCACCATCAAAATATTCCGGTAGCGTCACAAAGATTACGGCAGTGTTCTGGGTTTTTAAACTACAACAAATTTTTTAGAAAGGATGAAGAGAATAGACCTAATACTTAATGACATTTTGCTTTGTTTACATGTGCGCTTGCACATTGGAGCTCGATTGATTGCGCCAATGTCACTTCCATAGGAAAGGGCATGTGTAAACAAAGCATGACATTATTATGTTAGAGGTCCGTTATCATTTCTGTGGATTAACCCTAACACTCCTCAATCCTTCACCTGTTGGAGGACTGAGGAGTGTTAGGGTTAAGATTGCACTGGTTTTGTGGCTGTGAGGTGGACTTAACCATGACCCCTTTCAAACTCATTAATACCTGCGCAATATCACAACATGTCGTACTTAAAACAGTTACTTGTTAATGATGCAAAAGCATATTTTGTATTACTGATCTCATTAAGACCCCATGATTCAACATAGGTCGCTGTGCTGGTCATGATGAGTATTTACCATAGAGCTCTATAAGAAAACCTAAAGTGCACACTCAGTATTATATGCATGCAGTACTTGTGTGCCGTCGTGGACACGCAGCCGCTGTCGCCACTGTGGTCGGGATTAAGCTAAAAGTGCCGGGAAGTGATATAACCACGTGCTGCATTTAAACTGGTTTTGCAGCGACCAGAATGTGCTTCTATGACGTCTATCTGTATGCGCACGCTTTGCATGTGGATTTAGCCGATCACACACATAAGTGGAATATACTGTTTGCTTTTTTTGTCAGACGTTATAATAGGATTATTAATTACCACAAAATGTTGTTTTGTTATGAGCAATATGAACACAGCGTGCACCTGGCATACTTGAATTTTTCCACGGCGGCAATGGCGGACGTTGCTTAAGGTCACGCGACGAGAACTCTGGTACTTACACATAGGTATCCCAAGTGGGGATATATAGCCAACCCCCCCCCAAATTGGAAATAGAGGAAAAAGAAATTAGGGAAAGAAATGAAAACAAAGGAGAAAGGGCTGAACATATCAGATTCAAATGAACAAAAATATAAAAATTAGCAAGAAGTGAATCTATTAGATAGTGCAGAGTATTCCCCTTGCTAACTAATGCAAGTTCCTTTCTTGGTTGTATGCAACATTATCTTTAATGTGATTAGGACAAGAAACGCACAGTTACAATTTTTTTTCCACAGACATTGTAAATATGTAAAACTTCTGCAAGGGGTCATCAATAAACGGAAGAGGTTCACTTTAGAAACCACTTGTTTTGCTTGTTTTTACTCCAGTACATACAGTATAATAAATGCCCAGGCCACAGTGCACTGGTGCTGTGAACTGTATAGTCTCTTTTGTTTGGACCCCGTCTGAAGTCTCAGCAGTGTGTGTTTCCTTGCTTTTATTATTCTTTTGGGGAGGGGGGAGGTGTTTTGGGGAGGGGTTGATTCAACCACAGTGACGACATGGTTAGTGCTGCTAACATGCTCTGAGTAGAAGACTCAAGTCAAAATTGTTTAGTAGCTTTTTTAATATTTATGTATGTTTTCTGTGTTTGTTTTTTGTTGGCCAGGCATTTCGATCCGTGAAAAGGAGTCTTGGTTCTATTTCAAAACTTGAGCAAGAAACTGTCCATTTTCATTTCATTCATTTTATTTTTCGGGATAAACATTTCACAGAAATACAATAACATACAGTTTACAAAAATTACAGAATAGGACACACAAGACATACAAAAGACAAGTGAACAGTATTTAACCAGCTCCCGCTGGATTACCCAAAAGAAACATGGTTTCTGTCGAGGGGCTCTCCAACTGGTTAAACAGAAAACAATGAGAACAACTAAAGATATAGATTGATACAATATAAAAAATATAAGGCTTGACATAAATAACATACTTGTGGGTAAAAATTGTGGTAAGATGAAAAGGGGAAGAAATAAGCACTTCTAGGAGTAGTATGCGCTAATTCAACCAGCTTCAAGGCAAAAAAGGGCAAGCGCGTAAATTACATTGCAATAGAGGTTGTTGCAAGTGAAAAAATGCCTTTGTGATCACTTTACATTCTCCCTACCAATTCAAAGGCGTGCGCAGGGTTGCGGTCGTGAATAATCATGTTTAGTTTTCACTAAGCCAATCGCAGTCGAGTTTTCAAAAGCGGTAGCTGATGGTGAAAGGAAAGTCCATTCCCTCCACGCACACTTTAGGCTGTCAGTAATCATCGATTTGGTAGTTGTTCGAACAGAAAGTGCTGCGAAAGTCATGGTTTTACTCCACTGATCCAGAGGTAAGTCACATTTTTAAAAGTACTTGGAAAACCCAAAGGAAATCTGCGACTTTGAAGGTTTTGTGAAAAATAAATTCCATAGAAGCTGAGGTTTAAAGTGAATGGTTTGCTATCCAGTTCACATGGGTACGAACAGATCACAGAGGTTAGCGTCTGTAGAAACAGGTTGCGTGTTCGCCTTGGAATGGCACGCATGAATGAATCCAGCTTGATACAGGTGCACGCATTGTTATTGCCTCGGCAATGAACAGGTGTAACGACAAGCGTTGTGGATTGCGTATTGTGCGCTTACGGATATTTGTAAATGGATATTTTCCAAGGTTTAGCTAAGCTACTGCGTGATGTAATATTTTTCAACCGGTTGAAGTATTGGGGGCAATTTATTTCTGGTGTTGGAAAAAGGTCCGTACTCGGATAACCAGACATCCGAAATGTGAATATGTCCTAAAAAGTCTTAGCAGGGAAATTATTGAGTTCGGAGTCTCTGAGTCTTAGGTGACCGTGTTTTTTGCTCAGGATACCCAGGAATGTACAGAAATTGATCCTAGATTTTTGTTTTCATTGGGATGACATATAATAACTGTATGTTTTTACATGGTTTTTAGATGGTGAAGACAAGTTTATTCTTCTTCTGACAAGCGCAATTTTTTAGGGCAAAAATACATTTTCATTAAGATTTATTAATGCTTTCATTTGTATTGTTTCATTTGTTGTTGTCATTTTCATAGAACTTGAAAGGACAGTAACAAAGTTTTTAACATTCAAAGGGTCCGATTAATTACATTTCTGTCACCTGTTTGTTCTTCTTTCCCCTTATCAAAATGATAGATGAAGAGATGGACAATGTTGTGACACACCCAAAAACCCTGGGGGTAAAAAAACATGCTCTGATGCATCCAAATTCAATCTGCAGTTCATATTGATGTTAAAGTGGCATTGAAAACTTTGCCACAAGTCCCCACAGTCAAACATAAATATAAAATTTGAAAACTGAGACATGCTGGGAATGTCAGCCTTGTGGGTACTTTGGGTGCTGTGGTGTAGTTTTCTGGTTTCCTCCACCGCGGGCCAAAACGTCAACCAGCAAGCCTGCGAGACAACGAACAGTGATGGCACCAGGCAGTACCGCGCATGCCTGGCCGACGCAGAGGTGCTGTACAACCTCAACATCTTGCCCACCGTGGAACCCGAAGATTACACCTGTGGCTTCGGCCCAACTGATAGAGAAAACATATACTGCACTCTGGTGAGTGAGTTCAGTTTACAGGTCTGCTGATATGTTGATTTCCTCTTTTCAGAACAATTTCTTTAAAGATATGCCCTGTATTTTGTTCATTTTTAGCACACGATATAAGTCTCAAACTGAGTAGCATTTGTTTGCGATGTAAAATGAAATACGTGTATCACACACAAACATTGGCCTATGCTAGGATTGGCTTGTTAGGTCCTGTAACTTTTCAACCTCTTGTCATTTAAATGTAAGCTGGTTTCCAGCAGCTTTTTCACTTTTTTGCAATTTAAATACTTCAATGTCCTTTAATCCCCTTTTCATTTTCTTTCTTTATGTCAAAAGATTACTTCCAACCAAGGGTGTTGTAAGGACTTTTTTGGGGGGGGGGCGAATCACTTATCAGCAACAAACTAACAAACCATTAACAGTGAAAAGGGTCAATTCTAGGATGTTGTCAAGCACCCCCTTTCCTGGGGGGGGGTGTGTTACTTTTTCTTTTCTGTTTCCCCTTTTTTAATGTGTCAGGTTTTGGGGGGTTGGGGTGTTGAGTGCTCCTACTCCTCTCCCCACCCCCCAATGATGCCCATGCTTTCAACCCACTGTACTTACATGTATAATTGAGTCTTGGGTGAATGGGAAGTTTTATCTTGGACACATGGTGTTTGAGAAAGCCAATCTTCAAATAATTATAATTTACTGTCTTTTGTGAAAACCACATTTTTTTTACTGTTGCAATTGATTTGAAAGCTAATTAGACACAAAGAAATCTACTTTGCAATTGTCTGTAGGGGTGGAGCACAAATCAATTTTTAATTTGCTGCATGACAAAAGCTCAATGAGTCATAGTTCATTGTGTAGCGGTGCGCCATTAGGCGTGGCGCATGTTGGAGCAGAGGTTTCAATAATCAAAGAGCAGCTGTTACTGTTGCCATGACTACAGGCCTCAAAGGAACAGCCTAGTTGCACTCTGTTCTCAGAAAAATGAAACAGTTGAATTTTTCATACCAGTGGACTGTTTATAGATGTTGACATCAAATGGAAAACAATCTTACTAATTAGCTGGGAATCAGCAGTGTAGCTGTACTCTGACCTAGAAATTGTCATGTGAGATGGTATAGTATCCAGTTACTTGTCTTCCCTGCAATTGAAGTCACTTGCATAGCTGCATATTAAAAAAATTCTGTGTGTGGTTTCAATTAGTTTGGAAAGAGATATCAAAGAAAAAGTGATTAATTAACTTCAAAATTGGTAAGTCTCAGCTAGTCAGTGCATTCTGTTCAGTGAAATACTAAAATAGCAATTCATCCTGCATCCTGCAATTCATCCTGTCTACACAAATGCCTGTCAGATTTTTAAAGAAAATGGTCACACTTCCTCATTTTATACTTTTTTAATATAAAGGTAATTTTGGGGGATTATTCTGAGGGCTAAAATGTTAATCATCAACGAGTTCTGGACAATCAAGGCATATTTTACTGATTTTACCTTTTACTGTTTTGGACCTAAGACAGAAACGACTGAGTATATGTACATGTTATTGTAACACTGGTACAAAGTTATTGCTAATTTCTCATTTGTTGCTGAATGACGCAGTTTGTTACTGCTGAGTGCATTGCTCCCTCCCTCCCTCGCCCTGAAAAAGTGATTTGCAACCGTGAACATGCATTGATATCAGACACTATTCCTGCGTCCTAAATTTGTTTTACAGGACGTCTCGCAGACATGCAGCTTGTGCGACGCGTCCAACAGCAGCCTGTCCCACCCGCCCAGGTACAGCTATGACCAGCCTGTCCCGGGCCAGCCCACCTGGTGGCAGTCCATCACCTGGTACAACTACCCCACCCCACTGGAGGTCACGCTGACTCTGTCCCTTAACCACTCCTACACGGTCAACAGCGACATCAGGATGGTTTTCCAGTCCAGCCTGCCCCGCCGCATGGTTCTGGAGAAGTCCTCAGACTATGGCCAGTCCTGGCAGCCATACCAGTACTATGCCCACAGCTGCAGTTATTTCCAGATGACCGCCGCGAACAGCCCCAGCACCCCGACAGAGGTCATCTGCAGTGAGGGTTACAGCAGTGGGCCTCAGACGGTGTTCTACTCAGGTGGAGAGGTCATATTTGCTGTGCAGGACCGCCTTTCTCTCCTGACGACCTCTCCCTTCCCAGACATCTTCCAGAGGGCGTATGAGAATGCCACCGATTTGAAGGCATTTCTAGAACTGACCGACTTGCGGTTGAGGTTATTATACCCTGCAACGGATGGCCTTGAATGGACTCAACAGTACCAGAGCCTCATTCAGTACTACTATGGCATATCCAACATTGATACTTTCCTCATGTAGGTTTATATATTTATCCTTTTATTTTTCTTTTGGCTTTCAGGGAAGATTTAATCAATGTTTGCCGATTTGCTTTTCCGTTCATGTATTTTCTGTGTGAAATACAAATTTGGTGCGCAGTTTTAGAACAGACAGATAGGAAAAAGATATCTGAAAATTTGTGCATACATGTAGGTGCCAATCCATTGTTTTGTGTGTGTGTGTTTCTTGGTTTTATTTGTTTTTTTGGGGGTGGCATTTTTATATTGTTTTGTTTTTTTTCTGTTTTGTTTTTGTTTTGTTTGTGTGTTTGTTATGTGTTTGGTTGTGTTTTGTTCCAGATAGATGTTCCTTAACATTTACACTTGCTCTTACATTATCAACTTATCTTCAATGTTAATTCAGCAAATTTGAATTTGAAGTCCAAAGCATGGATTTGATATCAAAAATAGTCTAACATCAATAAAGGATGTACAAATAATAACTCCCTTGATTGACTTTGATAATACATAACATAATTTATGAAATTCTTATTGTATGAAAGTACATTTTGTTTTCTGAGAAAAAAATTAGTACTGGTTCTGTCATTTGAGGATTGTGGGTCGTGAAGTTGTGTTATAAATGAGTGGTTAAATTTGACTGTGAAGTTAATTCGATGTTAAAAGGCATTTTGGCAAAATGCACCAGAAGTCAACTCAGATGGGAAACTCACCATTACATCATAATTCACAGTTCAAGTGGTGTAAGCATGAAGTGGATATTACAAAGACAAAAAAATGCATCATCAGGAAGAAAGCACATGCATAAAAGGTTTTGTGCTGTGCAAGTCTGAGTCTAACTTCTTCAGAACGTGAAAACTTCCCACTGTAATATTTCCATAATACTTGGCATTGTCAGCAACTTAGCTGTTCATGTTCTTTTTAGAATTTCATTCAATTTCACTGAAATTCATTTGTGCAGACTTTGCAAATATTGATTCAAAGGTGCTTTCAAAATCCCTCAACAGATGTAACTGCAACCTACACGGCAAGTACTGTTCCGTGGATGATAACTCCGAGACTGTGTGTCAGTGTTCACACAACACCATGGGCAAGAACTGTGAGCAGTGCCTCCCTCTGTATAACAACCGGCCTTGGTCGGTCGGTTCCACCCTTCCGTTTCCAGTGGGGACTGCAAATGAATGTGAAAGTAGGTGTCACCTTTAAAAATGCTCAAAATAACAATGTTTTCTGATATTTGTTGGCTCTTTTACAGGATCAAAGTGTTTAAATTCACTGAACTGTGAGCCAGATAAGTCAAGAAAAACTGGAACAATGAAAGCTATTATTTCTGGTTGGCATTTAACCTTGAAGCTCCTGTAGTTTTCAAAACAGGTTCAACAGGTGGTTGTAAAGGATTTCATTTAGGATTTGGGAAAGAAGATTCTAGCATCAATCAGTTGACGTGGGGCTTGTCAGTCATTGAAACATTCATTTGTTTTTCACAATGGCATTTGGGGGGGGTAAGTTTTTTTAGAAGAATGCCCTGGGATGATTTGAATTGCTCTTAAATAAGCTTTTCCTTCAACCAGAAATTGATTTCAAGTCTACTTACCTGTTTGTCTTACAGTTCATTTCACACTGCCTTCCCTATTTTTGCTGTTTTTAACTAGAATGCATTTGCAATGAGCATAGCGACAGTTGCACATATGACTCGTTCCTTGGGCAAGGTGTATGCAATGATTGTAGGGACAACACAGCTGGTCCGTCCTGTGATATCTGTGTAAGTGGTTACTTCCGAAATACCAGCATCTCAGCAAGCAGCCCAGAGTCCTGTATTGGTAAGTTACCTTTTTGTATGTTTTTCAGAAGAACCATTTGAGCAGCCATCATCGGGAGGCAGTGTCATGTTTTACAGAAAGTTTCATTATCTGTAGACTACGCACAATCTGAAATTTCCCCCTCCCAGTCAACAAAGACACATCAAAAGCATAGACTTGGACACTGTTGCTGCTGTGTGCTTAGAGTCCATGCAAAGAAGCAACCGATTCAAGTGCCTATGAAGATTTTTTTTAATTGCATCTCCATTTTGACACATTTTAAAACAATAAAATTACTTGTTTTGCTTACCTTTCCGTTGGTCATATGCTTTGCTCTCCGTTTTTCTACAGAATGTTCGAAAGTTTTGACTGTGGCCGACTGTAACGTGTATGTCTATGGGTGGTGGTTTTCCTTGGTCCATGTATCATTCTGAGTCAGAGCTGGAACTCTCATATGCATCCTGACATGGCCAGTTAGACTGGTCTGAACATGTGCAGTAATGATTTTCAAGAGTTTATTGAAATGTATTCAGTGAAAACTGTGGATTGGTCTGTCACAGAATGCAACTGTGAGCCCCTCGGGACAGTGGAGAATGACACAAGTTGTGCCCAGTTTTCCATAGACGGCAAGCTCATCGGTCAGTGTAACTGCACTGAGAATGTGGAGGGCCGTGCTTGCGACGTTTGTATGGACGAGTACTATGGACTGCTCCAGGTTGACCCACAGGGGACATGCAAAGGTTAGTGACTGCTGTCACCGGCTCAAGGTGACCAACCCTACAAAAGTCAGGCCAACAATCTGAGAGGATTGCATTAATGTTTTGAAGTGTGTGAATGAAAAGGACATTAAAATAAGTTTTAAGTAACAGGTTTGCGGTAGCACCATGCAAAATATCTCTTGTGTAAGTATGTGTGGTTCTAAAAGGATGGTACATGTACCTTACAGAACCACACCTACTAAAAAAAGAGATATTTTTGTATGGTGCTACAGTAACCTGTGCCTGCTTCACCATGAAAAGCATCAAATCTCAAAATAAACTTTACTTAGCAAAGAGTGTATTGAGCTCTCTGTGTTCATACGTTGTCACACGTCTTTATGTTTGTCTTCCATTATAAAAGAGAAGAGCATTGACAGACAGAAGCATTTTACACTGAAAACAAAACAGGAAAAGCACCACAAATATTGGGCTCCTCAGTCTTCAAACAACATTTCCAATCTCTTTGGACTATCCCAGTCTGCTGTCCAATAATGTGCATAATACAGGTGCTCTAGATCTGGTGTGGTCAGTTGAATCTGAGTTGCTTTATTGAGTTTTTGGAATCGAGTGAGGTTTAATAATAAACTTGCTCAAGCTTGCTCTGTTTATTCCCATGATCTTGCATTTTTTGCCCCAGAGTGCAGTTGCAATCTCCTGGGCACAGTCAATGCCAGCAACGTCTGTGAAAAGGAGTTAGGAGCATGCCTCTGCAAGCCCAGCACAGGCAACCGTGACTGTGGACAATGCAGGGATAGTTACTATGGTTACCCAACTACAGAAAGTGAGGTATACATGTACATGTTGAACACGAATGTAAAGCCCAGGGCTCCAAAAAATTAACCACAAGTTTAGACTTCATATCATTAATGGATAGAAGTCACATCTGAAAAATCCATGCAAAGTCATCCAGATTGTTTCTTAATAATCAGAAAGAACATTGCTAAGCACTGTCTCAAAAGTAAAGTAAAATGTCTGTCAGTGACTGAGGTTAACTCAAGCCAGAGTAGAAATATATGCCTAATGTTTTCACACACACAGTGTGCATGGGCAGGCCCTAACTGCATTACAAGGATGTTGTATATTCTAGGCAAGTTAAGACAGAGGTGTGGGGACATTTCTCTGTCCCCACAACAATTTTTGGTCCCCACAAAAATCGTTGCAGTGATGAGCGCCTGTCCCCAAAAACTACGGACTGTGAATGCAAGAACGCTTGTACGCATGTCACGTATTCGTAACTGACCGGAGCAAAGAATTTCAACACCTATATTTATGATTACTAAACATAACGCCTTGTTGTGGAGCATTTGACTTGGCACAAGTTTGTGAATAATTTTAACAGAAAATTCATTCGGATTAGAACTCATGAGTGGAATGCAGCTTTGAAGACCTGCTCAGATGGTGAAAGTCCTCACTGTCCCGGCCATGTTTGTTTTTTTTTTGTTTAGGAGTGTTCAGCGTGTGACTGCAGCATTGGAGGATCCACCTCCCCGGTATGCAACAAAGTGTCGGGTCGCTGTTCTTGCCGCCGTAACATTACAGACAGACAGTGCTCAGTCACCGAGCAAGGCTTCTACTTTGAGCTGCTTGACAGTAATCGGTCAGTGTCAGGCCCAATGTCAAGATGCTGGGTAGATTAAGAAATCTAGATTGTCTATACCTAAAATTAGATGCAGATTCTTCCAAATGTATATAATCCTGTAAACTTCTTTCAGTACACTATGGGAGACTTTGAGACGCTTGGTGGCACCAGATAAACCCGGCTGTTTTGCCAGTTCTGGGCACGTGCTCGCAGTTTTGGGCATGTATTGTAGTTTTGAGCATGCAGGCAACTGTGGAAAAGGAGTTATTTTCTCTGCCACCACTAAGCATCTCAAAGTCTCCTATTGTTCTGTAACCTTATATCATTTTGTCATTTTCAGAATATCATAATCCATCAGTGTTATTTACCATTGTAATATTTAATTTCAAAGAGGCCCGTATCTAAGTTAATTCAGATTTGAATTCTGCATGTCCTCATTTGTATTATTTTTATTAAATTGACTTTGATTTTTTCTGTTGATGCTTTGTTAACAGATATGTATATTTTAGTTGAAGTCTCATTCTTGTAAATTCCTTTGCTCAGCTATGATTCATGGGAGGCCGAATCTGACTGCTTGCGTACCTCTGCCGTGCCTTTCAACCTCTTTACCGGTTCTGGCTTTCAGACTTGTTACCAGGGCAACCAGGTGACATTCAGAGGAGTCAGGGCTGTCACTAGCCTGGCTGATGCCCTGTAAGTGACACGTCATCATCCACATCCAATTTAACGTCTTTGCTACAAATTACAGAATGTTTAATATACGCACATTGTCAGTTCTTAGTAAATCAAACAGAACAAAATTGCAGCCAACAACTGTAATGCCCTTTTTCGAAAATAGACACAGTATGTTGTGGATTCTCTCGTGTATTCAAGTCTCCAAGTTTTGAAAACTTTGAATCTGTCATGCTGTTCAATTTGGCAACATTTTCAAGGGCAGATTAGCAAGTTGTGTACATGGAGCATGCTCCCAGTCCCTGCCCCTTTAATTCTCGTCCCCTTGTATTACTCCTGTTTTTCTTCAAAATTGTACCCCAGAGGAGCCTTAGATTGCAATGAATAAGGTACAGAGGAATTTCACATGTTCAGGGGCTCCTGAAGGTCACACATACCCTATGCAGTAAGGGATGATATTGGTAGAACCCACAGGATAAGGTATATAGATTCACACACATTTTTGTTACCTTATGATTTGGCCCTCAAGGTTGCATCCCTTTATGAAAGCTCTGGACCCCTGATTCTCCTGGTTTCATGAGAAGAGGTTTTAAAGTTTACTGGGTGTGTTTTCATGACCTCTAAACTGAAACTGAAACATGATCAAACATCAGAGTGATAAGCAGGAACATGTTTAATGTGGCCCTGAAAAATGCAGAGGTGGAACTGGTTACATCATCTAATAGAGACGAAGCAGACGACTTGTTGATGAATGTCATTTTTGTGTAGTGCTGTTGCTCGGTCATTTCACAGTTTAGAATAAATCACGTATTTTGCAACAAGAAATTTGAGGATGCTGTCATTGTTTTTTGGAGATGACCAAGAATTGCCTACTAGTTTTCCACCATTTTGACGTTGCGATGAACCAACTCCAGTCTTCCATTCTTGTTTAGTCAGAACAAAACATCACATAGGCATAACCAAAGTTGCTGAACTTCCCAACAGGTGACCTGAGCAGAAACACATTTCTGGCTGTTGCTACAAAAACATGCCACTGGTGACTTGATGGCAGAAATTGATCAGGGACCACTGTTGAAGTAGTTTGCCAATGTTTCATTATAAAGAAATACCTGTGACATGATCGTTATGCTAAATATCATTTTTTGTATATGTCCAGGTTTTACCGTCCTGCTATCCGCTACACCTATGACTCCACTTCCCCTTGGCAGCAAGCCAATTTGAATGTTGTCGTGTCCCAGCCAGATGCTGGTTCTTCATCCTGCCCGGTGGCTGCCAACACCCCCATCTCCTCGTTGGTCATCAGCTTGCCCCCGGGCACGGCAACGGCCTGGTATGCATCGCAGGGAGAATCTCTGATGCTGGATCGGCGGTGCCGATACGACTTCACTCTGACGCTGAGCTCCAGAGGGGCCGGTGCCCAGGAAATCAAGATCGATGGGCTGGTGATCATGCCAGCCCCCAATGCCTTCTCTGTCTACACTCAAGCTGGTGAGATTTCAAATTGAAATGTTGGGCTGTGTTCAAGGTTTAATCTAGTACCATGCATGATGTGCTTTTTTCAAGATGGCAACAAGGTAACTGCCAACCATTTAGTGTGATCTGAGAGCGATGTGCACATAACATTTTCGTGCACCTGATAGTATTGAGAATGCACAGTTTTACAAATGAAACAAGAGTCTATGAGGTAATACATGACACCAGCTGCCATCTCACATCTCTACGATGCCATCTCTATGCTGCCATCTCATCTCTAAAAAATCCTAAATCTACACGTTGACAGAGGTACCTAAAAGTTAACGCATAAAGAGATTTGTATGGAGATCTAAACGAGTATTATCCAACCTTTTCTGACATTTGTGATAGTACAGGGGTCCCTCAACAAATTCAATTCAATATTAATTTATACAATGAATTTGACAGGATCAGGATTTGAACCTCTAGTGCATGAACACATACCAGATAAGTACTAAACCAGAGAATCTATTAAGTAAAATGTAGGCAAAGTCCCACAGAATCTTAACATCATTGCAGATGTTACAGAAATAAGCCCAGTTCTTTGATAAACGTTTGATCTAACCATCATCACTTTCAAGCATTACTTTCCCACATGACTATTGCATATTTTTGCTTTCTGGCAAAAAAAAAAACACATTTGATAAGTACAACTGCTGGATGCCTGTTTTAACTTGGAAGTTTCTTGTATTGCTTGTATAACAACTTTCATGTTATCTTCCAAAGATATACCCACAAAGGAGATTTATACAGCATGCATTAGCAACATGACAGCGATAGCGACGCGGCAGTCTGCCATCGACCAGTGTCGAGCCTTCATGTTTTCTGTGTCAGCTGAGAGCAAAAACGGAGCAGTAGGTAAGTCACTGTCTTGTTTACAAAGATTCAAGCGAAGCACTAGGCAATTTGGAATGTAAATGCGTAACTCCAGAAATTAGGGGTCCCTGTTTTTTGTGTCCCTGTCACATCAAACATATGATTTGAAAGTTCAGAACACATTTTCTAATTTCCAAGAGTGATGAATTAATACAAATTACCTGCCAAACAAGTGGTAATAGTTTGAAATCAATTCCGGTGATATTTCCATGTCAAATAACAAAGGTCAGATGTAAGAGGAACACGAAAATGTCACACTTTGGACCTCTGATTTTTGGAATTACCCAAATCCTTCTGAAATTGGATTGAAAAATAGGTTGAAAAGGGGGACCTCATGGAGTGAAATCTCAATCTATAGGAGTGAGGTCATTCAATTTCGGTCAGAGGGAGTGAAATTTCATTCTTTAAACTTTAAAGAGAAGTCAAAGGCACACTGACCATGTGGACTCCATAGATGAGGAGCCAATGGTGCCTTGAAAGGACATTTTTTACCATTTTAGAGTGAATGTTTATGAGTGTAAACCTAGAGTTTTATGACCCACTGCCTTCTGTTTTGCATCTTCCCATTTCCATTTGTTCCGTATATCGTAATGCTGTAGTGCTTCATTTTTTATCCATTCAGTGAGCTTCTGTGTACATGCATTCTTTGTTCTCCTGCACTCTGTGTAGTCTGTGCCAAACAAACCAAACTTTTTTGTAATTGTTGGGCACAACATTCTTTTATAATTGGTTTGTTAACTGCCCAACACTTCCCAAATGTTAGCCTTCTGAACCAGTTCAGAATGTTAAGTCCAATGGTGCAAGGTTCAGTGTGAACATAGGTACTGCCATCCATGGAATAAAAGGGTGCATTTTAATCCACTGATTTACAAAAGCCATGACTGATAAGGATTAGTGATGCTATGCCTTTGTTAACCAACTTATGGATGACATCTGCCTTTGTTTGCGACTGGACTGGATGCATGGACAGGCCTTGATTTCAGAGAATCAAAAAAGCCACAAAGCCAACTCCCAAAACTGTTCCTTTAATAATTTGGCCAACTGTTTGACAGTTCAAGAACCATTTGTAACATTGTGCCGTAAAAAAGATGCACTTTGAAATAAACGTACTTCTTACATGTTTGCACCCACAACAGCCACAGTTTTTTCCAGTTCTCAAGGATCTTATCCAATTCTTTTTTGTCAGTTTGTGACTGTGATCCAACAGGCACCATTGGCAGTGGATGCAATTCATACGGCGGAGCGTGCACATGCAAGAGTGGCGTTGGTGGACGCCGCTGTGATCGTTGCCTGCCAGGATTCTTCGGCTTCTCAGCTGAGGGCTGCACATGTGAGAAAAACACTGTTCATGTTCCCTAAAAGCGTGTGAAACATTTTGTTACAACATGTGCTCCTTCCAATCGCAACAGTTGAATTTTAAAACAGCCAGAGGTCAACACTTTAAATAATGCCTAAATCAGTCGCAAATGCGACCAAATTTTTGCCAATGCAATCATATTTTGGCCATAGAGTCATCATTTGTGACTTACGATAGCTTCAAAACGACATACAAAATGCACTTGAACAATTTTGAGTATGCATAAAAATCAAAATAGCAATGATTATGTACTCAAAATTCATTCTGGAAATGTATAAATGGCAGCGCAAATCGCATCATTAATTTAAAACTTACCACGTGCACTGTACATGTTCATGCACTCTACACGTATTGCTATCCCACGCACGATCTGCATGGGGTAACGGTACGAGTCAGTGTTGTTTGGTTCACGATCTAAACATACATTGTTGATACACTGTATACGGACACCAGGGCTGTTTTATATGTTATGGTGTGGGCTCCATTTTTTGCTGCTTTTTTGCTGCAACGTAAATGAAGCCTGAAGCGGAGCTCCTGCTGGAATTAAAGGGTGTTGCCGTGATTTAGAGTGTCTGAAATAGCGGAATACATGCAGCAGGGTGTCCTGCAACACGCTGAAACCACGGACGTTATGACATCCGTGGCTGAACCCCATGGCAAGAAGCCTGATTTCATGGATTAACCTCATTGGCGTTCCTATATGCACATTATGTGGTGTACGTGTGTCGGGCCTGGTTATGATTATAAATTATTGATGCTGCCTTTTTTGCTGGCGACAATATTTCTCCATTTAGGGGTCAATTGATTACTAAACTTTCATGGAAGTGCTAGCGCCTAGATTAGCCAATGGCTACCAAGTTATTTTTCTCTGTTTAAAGGGTTAGCAGAGGTAGAATTCAGTTGAATTTAATTGAAAAGCAACATTTACTTCCATACTTCAAATAAGTAGATCAAATATAAATCCAAATGAAATAAGGCCATAATAGAAATAATTATAATAGTGCTTGTCTGAAATTATGAACAAGAATCCACCCTTTTCGACATTTTCTCCAATAGAAGGAGGGATCCAGAGCCAAATTTTGGAGGAGCTAAACTAGTTTTTTAGGGGCCTAAACTTTTCAAGAGTTTTCCATGGTTCCTTTTTTAAGGTCTTTAAGAGGGGTACAGTCCTTGTGATTTGGAAATTGTAGGCGTGTGAAAAAAAAAGAGATTCTTTTCGTTTCATTTTTCTCACAGATGGCAAAATATATTTATAAAGTATAATTATAAAGTAAACTCATGCCCAGGAGTTTGGATGGTTCGGACGTGCAATTATTCGCACTTGTCGGGAAGCTTTTAGGCGTGTGATGGTGTGGGAGTGCAATCGCATGCCTTAAAATGAAAGGACTGGGGGCGTAGCTACATTTAGGGCTTTTTATGCGCTTACACAAGGTTTTTTCCTCTGCCGAATCTACATATTTTCCAATGATATCGCGCAGTCATTTTGACACCAATTTGCGAAAAAATGGACACTACCCAAAATGTATACATGTACCTTCCTATTGACATGCAGAAAAGCAGACAGGCCAGCATGCGTGAGGCCATGAACTTCAAATGACTATAACAACAAAATCCTCCCTCAGATCTAATTGTAACCTGACAGATAATGAGTAATGAGTATCAATATGAGTTTTTAGGGCTTTGAGATCTGAAAAACCTTACACTTCGAGTTTAAAGCATTCAGTTTCAAGAGAACATTAAAACAACTTCTCAGTTTTGTGGCTTTTGGTTCATTAGTATTTTCTCTCTCTGCCATAACTGTTTTAGATTTTAGAAAAGTTGTCTGATAAATACCTTCATGTAACTAAAGAGAATAGTAAAACGTTCCAAAAATTTAAAAGTGTTTAGTGATCAATGCACAAGAGTACACAAGAAAGTATGAAAAGTATACACCTTGTTTTGTCAAATCCATAATCTATCTAATGAGGGAATCAACCTGGGGGAAGGGGCAGAGAAGGAAGCCTTTGAGTATAGAATTGAAGTTTTGACCATTTGATTCTGGTGGAATAATGTGCATGGATTTATGGGAGAAAACATTTTTATTCCGGTTCTGAGCAGCTTGCAACTGTGACGTGACGGGATCGCTTAGCCTGGCCTGTGACTTTGGCTCTGGCCAGTGCCCGTGCAAATCTGGTGTGGCACCGAATGGTCAACTGAATGACCAAGGCAACAGTGCCAGTCGGCATTGCCGAAGCTGCTTGGCCAACTACTACGGGTTCAGCACAGGCGGGGGATGCCTTGCGTGCAACTGCAACCCAGAGGGGTCATCCACCTTGCAGTGCTCGGAGACTGGTGTGTGTCCGTGCAAACAGACCATCTCGGGGAACCAATGCAGTAACTGCTTGCCGGGATACTACTCATTCTCAGCGAATGGCTGCACGTAAGCCTGAAACAATTTCATTTAGATGTTAATCCCTCCAATGGGAATCATTGCTCATCATTTTCATTGCATGGGCAGTGTATGATGATATATGGAGTAATGTAGGGTAGTTTAGGTCAGTACACTGGCGAGTAAATAGTGTTGGTTGTATTTCCTGTATTTTCACTACATTTGTCCAGAAAGTTATCTGATCTGTGTCCAGCCTCAGTGTGGATGTCAGTGACATCCAGCTAGGGGTGGAGATGGGGGGAAAGTAATGTTACTTTTGTTTAGTGAGCGAAAGTGCCAGCATATTAGAAACTGTGAGTTACCACTATCTTTCGGGGGAGGGGGAGAGGAGGATTTTCCACAGAATTCCATTCCCCCCACCTTGATATGCGACTGATGGATGTCTTAACCACTTGACCTTGATATTCACAGGGGTCAAATGGATTCTAATTGAAATTCCCATTGTTCTTCTTCTTGTTTCAAAAAGGCCATGCAACTGCAACCCCGCAGGTTCGACCAGTACAAGCTGCCATCCTGACCAGGGCACCTGTGCCTGCAAGCCCAATGCCCAGGGCCCCAAGTGTAGCCAGTGCCAGCCGGGCTACTTCAACCTGCAGCCGACCAATCCTGACGGCTGTCAGCCTTGCTTCTGCTATGGCCACGGCAGCCAATGCAACGCGGCACCAGGCTACATTGCCTCCAGCATCGCAGACGATTTCACTGCCCAGGGGTAAGCAGTCTCTTGTGAATGTAGTCGGTTATAAATGTGGTTGATCATTGTACATGTGTGGATTAATTCAAATAACACCCTTACACAGTCTTTGTCCTTGGTGTTTTAACTGTAGCGCTCTGCTAAATTACTAAAGTTCTAACTCTTCAATCCCCACATGGACAAGTTTTGACACCATCTTAATCACGTTTTTAATTCATGTGCATATTTGTAGAACATAAAGAAAAAAAAGACAGACCAACTTCCAAATGAAGTACTTGAAATACGTTGCTCAAGTACATGATATGCAAATAACATGTATTAAAAGTATATTTTCTATCAGTAGTGTGATGATTGTAAAAGCCTCAGCCTTATTTATCTGTAAATGCACCTTGCTGGCATTTGCGTTGTTTACACCGAGAACAACAAAATAAAATGCTTAATCACTGAAAGCATTGATTTCCTGTGAGGCATTATAATTAAGCAGTGAATTCATGCCAAGTTAAGCATTGTATAGTTGAAGGCCTGGACTCCCAGCTTTTCCCTTACTTAACATTTCCAATAATCAGAATCACTGCCCTTTTCACTCTACTTATTCAAAATTATTTTCTACAAAAGTTGGGTGCTTTGGAATTATTATTTCACAAACTAAGCACCCTTAAAAGTCACTAGGTACAATGTACTTTGCTTCCAATTTGTCTGTTTCCCTTTTAACTCCGGCTAAATTTAAGGTAATTACAGTCATTTGCAAAAGTTTAAGACCACCTTGAATTTTATTGGTATTTCTGTCACTGGGCCGGCATTACACTGTCTCACTGAATGATTACTTAACATGATTTTACAGTGGTGCATAGCATCAGTGTAGTGCTATATACCCAATTGAAAGAAATTTTTTGCAAAGGCAGTTCTTGTATGACATTTTGTCTGCAAGGCAGCATGAGTAAAAAAAAAACAGTCTAAGCAATCAGAAATAAGGGAGGGCACACTGAACATTAGACTGTTAACATGTCAAATCATGGAAATGTAGTCAAAAATGTTCAACCAAGGTACCAAGGTTACACATCGAAAATAAACATAAGTTGCCATGATTGATTGGTTTAAGTTTGGTTTTCCTTCAGGTTAATGCATTTTCTATGGGTGGTCCTAAACTTTTGCAAATGAATGTAATAGACCATTCTGATATTGCCTATTGCTTTCTGGAATTGCCTACTAGTTGCAAGGGCAGCCAAACTCTGCAGAAAGTTCACTCTTGGTTGGTGACAGAGTTTGTTTCAACATGCGCATTTTCCTCATTACATTCAGAATGGGAGTTCTAGGATTGAGTAGTGTAGTGTTTTGCCAGCTGTGTGAGATTTTTTTCTAACACTTGTGCATTATCGTGAATTATTCTTTTGCTCTTTGATAACCAGCCATAGTTTGCGAACCACAAGTAGGCAAAACTGTGACTGTAATGTAGAAAGTTACAAGTCTCTTCTTTTCAAGTGAATTTTATGTGCTTGAGTCAACTCTGTCGCTTGCTCCAGGCATTGGAGATCCACATCCTAACAACAATAGATGATTTTGATTCTAATGTTTTTGCGGATGGGAGGGGGCAGCTGCTTGCCAGGGGAGGGCCTTCCCCCCTTGGCGACTGGCTTGGATTGATTAACTCGTGCTATGAAGTGTTGGTAGTTCAGCCTCAGTTGTACTTGTCCCCTTTCCTCACTCCCCACCTGCTATAAATCATACAGCCACCTTCCAACCTGCCTCCGTCCGACTGACCCCCCTCCAACCACTCGCCCGCCAACCATTATCATTCCATCAACCTTGCCTCCCACACCGTCGTCCATCCCCCCTACCAGTCCATGCCCAACCACACCCCCTCCCTGCCTCCCTCCCCTCCCGCCGTGCCTTTGCTTCAGTCGTCACTCCACGCAATCTCAACGCTCCAACTCATGTAAAAGTTCCAGGAGTTGGAGTGCCACAGAGCCTACGGCCCTGATGGTCAACCCAGACAACATGAGAGTCGTTCACCCCGCGGCGTCTCCCAGCACCTCCTACATCTACCTGCTGGTTCCCAGGGAGTACCTCGGCTCACACCTGGACCTTTACAGTCAGACATTCGCCTACACCATGAAGCTGGACATGGGGTCAGTGGACAACACCACGAGCCAATACTTGATCATCACAGGGGGACGGAGCAACATGGCTGTGTATTACAGCGCCGAGGTGTTCACTCCCATGCCAACGGAGAGGCGGTTTGAGGCTATATTTTATGAGTCCAACTGGCAAGTGGTAGGTTTTGAGAGGGCACCCACGGTCAGTGAGTTTCAAGGTTAGTTTCCCCATTGTATCATAAATCTGAAACAATTCATAATATCAGTCAGGAGGCCAAATTTTTATCAAATTTGCATTTTGAGCAGTGCTGACGTTGTGAACAATAGATATTTCCATCTGTCAAATTTATTGAAAAAATCACATATTCAGTGAGGATAAATGCAGATACATGCTAACTTGGCATGTAATGCGATGTGCACAATTAATGCGCCTCCACTCAGGCTGATTGCCCACAATTTTTATCTCCACAGTTTTGCTCATTACCAGCAATTTATGCCTTTATATATCTGGTTTTATGCCACATAATTGTACTCTTTGTTATGGTTTGTCAGAGATCCTGAGTGACATTGCCAGCATCCAAATTCGTGCCTCATTTGGCAACGGCACAGCCAGCACGTTCTACAGTGTTTCCATGGATACGGCCAAGTACATGCCAACTCCAGGAAGCTCCACCAGTTTTGTGACTACGGTAGAGCAGTGCACATGCCGTGTATCGACAAACACTATGGGTAAGATAACGTTTTTTCTGGAGTATTTACTGTCAGGGTATGGAAGTTTCATAAAAAGGATTCCATTTTTATTGTACCAGATTTATTTTCTGCTTTTTCTTTCTGCTGGTTTTTTTTTGGGGGGATATGCAGTTTTTCTTAATACTGCTGGATAACTCCTTGAAAAAGTCCCATTTTATCCCATACGTTAAGCCATGTTTTTTTTTCAATTACACAAGCAACACAGTGACTAGGAATGTAACAATACTTGTGGGTATTCTCCATCCTGATTGCAAACAAAAGAATGAAAAACACTGATATCCATGAATGTATTCAAGGGTAAATTGCCCATTTTGCTGGGACACAACATGCCTTAAATTGTGGACTTGCACTTCTCTTGCTGGTTTATGGTAATGCTCATCACAAAACCAAGTAGGATAATCCTTTTCCCACCATTGTGTGTAACTCCAAATATTTTGGAAAAGGATATATTTATAGTCTTAAGTGCCAACTTGTGATAGTTCCGACCACTGGCAGCAGAAGGGGGGGGGCAGTGGCCCCCCACTTTTCCACCTTGGGGGTATGGCCTCCAAACTTTTTGCAGGGCTTATAATGGGGCAGGGCTTCATGGATTGGCCTATTAATGGCTGATGCCTGATGGTCTAACAACTGCCCCCCTCCCACTTCCAAAATCGTTCTGCTGCAGCTGGTTCTTACCAGTAGTGTAACTGGGGTACATTTTGCAGGGGACCCTCATTTTCTGGAGGCTGGGTGGGGGTACAGGCATGGAGGAGGGCCTGTGCCTACCCCAATCCTCCCCCAGTTACGGCTCTTACTACCAATGCAGAACATGTTGGATTCCTGTAATTCTTTTCATTGACTTGAAGGCCTCTCATGCGATCAATGCCAGCCCGGGACATACCGGCAGAATTCAATGGACACGCCTTTCGATGCGTGCCTGCCTTGCAACTGCAGCGGCCGGGCCAACACGTGCAACACCGTGACGGGCGTGTGCCAGGGCTGCCAGCTGGGCACGGTGGGGGACCACTGCGAGAGCTGTGCGGCCAATGTGCAGGAGCCACTGTGCGACGCTTGTCTGGCTGACCACTACGGGTTTGGGACTGAACTGTTTGGGGGTGCATGCTCGCGTAAGTTATGTCACTCCTGAGTCCATTTTGTGGAGACCTTTTGTATTGACTGTTGTAGTGTACTCATGTATGTAAGAAAAAATTTTTTATCAAATTAAAATTGTAGTTTATTTCTTCTCTACTGGTTACGGGGTGTTGGTATTTTTCTATTTCCTTAAAAAAGTCGTACTAATATGGCGGTGCATATCTTCAGGTAGATATGTTCAGTTGATCAGGGAATATATGATTAACCTCCGTGCTCTGGAACAGGGCAGCTGAATTTAAATCATTTTCAGGTTTGGAGGTTTAAATTAGAGAGGTTTCAAAAAGTATTCATATTTTGTGAGGAAGCCACCTACATGTATCTTCTTCAACACAAACTGTGAAGTAGTTCCCAGTGGTGATGGAGTGGACAGGGAATCTCCACACTAGAATGATCAAGTGTCAGTATCTAAAATCAAATTACTCGAAATTCTTATGATATCTTGCTATATCTCCAGCTTGCAACTGCAATGTGACAGGCACCGGTGGTGCCACACAGTGTAACATGCAGACCGGCCGGTGTCCCTGCACAGGCAACTATGGTGGGATGCTATGTGATGCCTGCCAGCTCAACTACTACAACTACTTCCTGGGCTGCCTGGGTAAGTTTGCAAAGTCTGTGTTTGGCAAGGGCTGTAGGTGGTATCAAACATGGCATCCTAAAGTAAACAGTACTTTAAAATATAGCACTCACAGAAACTTTGCAGCTATTAAAGTGCACAGAGCTAACTGGTATATCTTGTATGGACAATGGTTTGCTCTTCTGTAGCAAGCGTTTGATTGCTCAACCTACTGCAATATTGAGGGCACATTCATAGCTCAACGCACATGTGTGTTGGCATATCCTGTACACTTTGATTATTGATGGTATGCATACAGGCCTCAAATTTCCCGACGGCCACAACGGCAATGGCTGTTGGTCCCCTCCCATTTGGCCATGGTGCCTCCAAAAAGTGATGGTGTTTCACCGCCAAGATGGCAGTGCCCTTTTTTTCTTTTGGCCGTAGTGCCCTACATGTGCATATTGACTGCCCCCGTTTAGCGAGGTACACAGAAAGCGGCATGGAAACCAGCACACACATCGTTCCTTGATTGCTCACATTGGACCAGAACACTGTGCCAGGCCACCCAAATGCATGGCATGCATGCACATGCAGTGTGTGCATGCACCATGTGTATATGGGGATATTGTACATGTACACTCGGCCCGCCGCACACCGGCGGGCCGGCCTGCTCCATACACACTGCACGGTCGCAAGTGCGACACCTGCCAGCCTATCCAATGACTAAACATAACAGTGCATGCCCAAGCCAAGCATTTTATTGTACCATGCAGTAGTGTTAGTCTGGCAGTAAGTGCTCATCAATGTGTACACATCGAGAGCTCCACGTTTTTCATGCACATGGGACAATTGTATGGTCGTGGCAGTATTTTTACTAACACCACAATGTAGTGTTTGCAGTCTAGTGCCACGTACCGCGTGCGATCTGAACTGCACACACACGGCATCTGTCAATCAGGACTACTCTGATTCTCACGTACGTTGTGTGCAAAATCACTGGCTTGGCCAGTTTTTGTAGCAGGCAAAATGCCGAGGAAAGAACGGCTGCAGTCAATTCGGGCCGAAGCCTTTCAACACTTGGCTGCTGGTTTGGCACTAATCACGGACATGTTCAGGTATAATGCGTATCCTACTTTTTCTTAGGCCTGAATGAATATTGATTTTCATGCAATATAAAAAAAACTGGATGGCATTAATGCCGATATTACTTTGGTACGGTGATGGCATTAATGCCCTCATGTTTGGCATTAGTGCCCTTAATTTCAGCCAGTCCACCAATGCCAAATGGCGGTGCCCTAAAAAAATGAAATTCGAGGTCTGTGCATATGGATGTAAATAGTACTGCATTCTAGCATTTGCCCTTGATTTGATCCAACCAGGCAACCATAAGATATCTAGTAGTTGAGTTGTTGAGTTGCTTGTTTCAGTCTTAAGAAAAAAGAGTATCGCTGGCTGTAGAGTGTCGCTAACAGGGTATCCACAGTTTGATATACTCTTTGCACTGTGTGCTCGGTGATCATTCTTTTCACATGGCATTGAACCACAGGAAAACCATTCAGTGCAATCCCTGCATACCTGCTGGAACTTCAAGATGAAGATATTGGTATTATTTGTCAACATTTCTCCTTGTTGTCCTCTCCCCCGTAGGCTGCGACATGTGTTATGACAGTATCTCCACTGAGCATACCGACCTCGTCAGCAGGTCAACTAACCTGACCAGTTTCATCGGCATGCTAAGGGCAGCTGATATGTCCGCTGCACTGGGACCATTCTACAATCGCTTGATGGTGACCTACAACCAAACACTGCAGCTTGTTGAAACGGTATCTGAACTTTGTAGGAAATTGAAACAATACTTTTCCTTGTCATATGAAGATGCATTGCACTGGACAAACCACTTACAGTGTTCTTGAGTTTGCAGGTTCAAATGTCAAGTAAGCCAAATTCTGTTATCATCTTGATAATTACTATGCATGCACATTGTCAGCATTCTTTATATCATTTATTTAACAAACACACCAGATTGACATCTTTGGTTAAATCTTTTGCACAGTTTGACCTAAAGTATTGTAATTATTAGGCATTTATAAAAGTGAAAGTAAGGATTCCTTCAAAGCCCTGAACACTGTAGCTGCCAAGGGTGAAGAAACCTGTAGAGAGGAGACAGCGACAAGTAGTTACAGTTTTAGAGGTGGATAGAAAACCTGTGAAGAATGTTTTGGGTAACACCCACAGAATCAGATAGGGACTGTAAACCCATCCCATTTGTAGACCAATTGAACCCCGGCCATGGAGGTAAACAGTGAGGAATCTCTACACCAGCACAACACACTGAAGATTTTCTTTTTCAGAAACCAATAAACTGCTTCTTGTCCCTTCAGACTAATTCCGTCATCCGTGAAGGCGACAACCTGACCAGCCTTGTAGCTTCCCTGAACACTACCATGCACCAGCTGCTGGCTAGCCTGAGAGGTTCCATCCAGTCAGGGGTAGAGTCAGCGGACCAGAGCCTGGTGTCGGCAAACGAGCTTGTGGGTCAATCTCTGGGGGCCATTGTGGGTGTAGAGCAGGCTTTGGCTGGGGCCCACCATGGACTGACAAGCGGTGAGCCACTGGAAAAATATTGCTTGCTAAGGGCGTGTCCGAATCACTTGGCTGCGGCTTGAAATTCCACACAAATTTGTGACAATGGTTGCAGATAATTCCCATATGCATGTTGAGGTACAAAGTGTATACGTCACACGCACACTAGAACCAGCATGTGAACCAACATTCGTGTGTACTCCATTTGTTTGCACTACACTTAACTGGTTCAAAATGATGTCACATTTCAAGCCACATCATTATGATATGGCTTATCTTTGCTTTGCTTATTTTTACATTCTGACAATACATTCTGACAATGTGACAAAATTTACAAGTCAAGAAGAAGAAACATAGTTGAGTCAACCTTCAAAAGAGGAGTTTGGAAGACGGCCAGCAGCCAGCCTTACAATACTCCATGCATCCTTTGCTCCATGCATAACCTTTGTGTAACGAATTAGTGATATAGCTGTGCAGTGTACGGTATTGTTGATGTATGAAAGTTTTCATGGCTGCATATGTTTAATATTTGCTAACTTGTACCAATTTCATTTTGTGTTACTGAATGTAACATGTTTCCCTGCCCCTCTTCAATTCATGAATTCATTAGCCAGCAAACTGGCTGGATTGTTCCTGGGAACAGAAGACATTTTGTTAATTCAGCCTGAGTTGAATATTTTATAAGATATAGTTTTTAAATTGAGGAGATGTGAATATATGGTATTTTGCACTTAACCAACGTAATTGTCAGAAACCGTCTAAAACCCTGAGTAAATGTACTTACAAATAAATATTGGTTAAGGGCAAATGACCCTCTATTGCGCAATATTTCTTTATGGTCAAAAGGTTCAGGACAAAATATCCTCTACTGTAATGTCTATCTTAATGGTTGAAAGGTTGCAGAAATATAATATTCTCAGTGTATTCATTCTTTAAGCCTAGCGCTTTTGCGATGCAAATTTAAACTAATGAATTCCCCCCCCCGATCATTTGGGATCTGAAATTGTCTCTTTATTGTCATTACTTGAAATTGTCATCTTTATCCTTTCTTCCCTTTTCTACTTCCAGGTGACATTCAGTCAACACGGTCCATGCTGAGCCAGCTCACGATGGACCTGGTGTCCATACAGACCCAGCTGACTAACCTGTCTGCCTCAGTCGAATCGCAAGAAGCTGCGCTAACTCAGAATGCCACCAACCTGATAGAAATTGCTGATACCATGCTACGGACTGCAGATGGGGCTCTCATGGTATTTGATGTTAATTTTACCTTGGGAAAGATCAGTATCAGTCACATGAACAGATACAGTATAGATTAACAATGTGAATACATCACATACACAGTTAAGTGTGCAAAAGGCATTAGAGCAAGAACCAACATACATGAACCAACACGTATACGTATTCCATTCATTTACACTACACTTCCTGGTTTAAACTAGCGTCACACTTTGATAGTGTAAAGTGGAGCACGAACAAGCCACTGTTTGAATGGCACATGCTTGGCCAGCTCAACTTTTTATCCTAGGGACGTTTCCTTCAGCTCTTTTTTTGCAAAGTCATGGCCAGATGAAATTTCCATCGATGATTTTGTAGCCATATGACCAGAACTATGAAAACAATTGCTTGTAGCTATTTTGGTTTTAAAAATTAGAAAATCTCTCATGGAAACAATGCCAGCTTGGAACAATACTTGTCGAATTCAGTGAATCTTATTTAGGATGTATTTCTGAAACCATTCCTTTTAATCTGAGTCTTTTTCAAGAAGATTCTTTCGTTTGTTAATTTTTATTCGTATGATTTAAAATTATTACTGAAAACATTGTGTTTGTAGTCTGAAGTCAAAATTGCCACACTGCATACATGTATATCATAAGGATTGCTGTGCATAAATCAAAGTACTCTTGGAATTAGACCTGAACCCATTTAAATGGATACATTTTTTCCAGATGGCCCAGCAAGCCCAGGTCACCCATGACAACACCACCACCAAGACTGCCGCGTTGGTCACCAAGGCTAACCAGGTCACTGACCTGGGTCAGAGGACACAGCAGGCTGTGTCAGAGGTCGCACAGAGGGCTCAAGCAGCCAGCTCCGCGAGAGAGGATGGGAGGGGGGCAGAGCTGTCAGCCAGGATTGGGGAGCTTGCCACCGAAATCGTTGGAGTGATAGAGACCGCTCTGACAAAGAACAGCGAGGCAGCTGCAGTTGAAGTACAGGTACATATCCATTGGCAAAAATATCATCTAAAAAAATATTTGCCAAGAAAAGCATGGGCACCTTAGACTGAAAGTCAACTGAGGCCATGTCCAAAATGAGCCTCAAGAGCTACATCTTTTGTCAGCGTGTCCCTATGTATTTCCAATGAAGAGAACATCTAGACCTAGCTCTAGACCACCTATTTAAATGCAGCCTCAGTCTCAATTTTTAAAAACTGTGACCAGTGTGAAAGTTGATTCTAATCATGTATAAAAGGCCCTATCATAAAAAAGTTTCAATGAAATTGTCATTTACTTTCATATTCAGTCCATGCATTACTATTTCCCAGATGTTTGGGGGTTTTTATGCAAATGTATTGAATTTCTACATTCACAAACAATAAATAAGCCATTTAAGGGGCTCCAGTGTGTTTTCCCCATGATCAATTCCTTTCTATGTTTCTGTGTTGATTTTGTATGTTACACATTGTCAGTGACATTACAAACTAACACACAGATCCAGGTTTGGTACATTTAGTGAAAACAGCAAAATAAACTATTGCGATTTCACAAACTGACATGAAGTGTGGGTGCACCATGTGATCTGAAGATATGGGTTTCACAAAGTTTAACATAAGAATGCTTTAGATGAACGATTTCGAGAAAATTATATATAAATGCCTGACAGGAATTCTCCATAAGTAGGCCGATACTTGTAAAATATTGTAGCATTTACCTAAAAATCATTCTTACTTGGGAAATTAACAAAGGTTGTATTGCGTGAAAATTGTTGTGAGACCTATGCATGTTTGTTTGTGAAAAATGACAATTATTGGAAATGTAAATTCTCCACGTAAGGCCCATGCACACACACCTGTGAGTTAGTTCATGAAAAGTAAAATCACAGGAATTGTATATTCCCTGTGTAAGGTACATGTACCACTTTGCCGAAGGTCATGATGACGCTTATGATATCAGCAGACTTTTTATGCCAGACTTTTCAATAAGCCATGTTTGGGATTTAGAATTTGTGTGGGAAAATCTGTTTTAATATACAAAGTACAAATAAAAAATTTCAGATTGTCCATTTCCAATATGACCTTTGACCTTGCAGGCTGGAGTCCAAGAGGCCAATAACAGCCACATAATCACAGAGGTTGCAGAGGCAAGAGCCCAAACTGCCAGCCTGGTTACTGATTCTAATACAACCATCACTGATGTCAATGCACGCTATGGCCGGGCCTCGGCAGCCAACCAATCAGCAAGTGAGGCTGTGGCAACTTCAGAAACATCGTTCAGTGCTGCGGAGGAGATGAGAACGATTGTGCAGAGTTTTGACAGCCAATCAACAGGTTAGCAAGAGTTTGGAAGAGAATCCATTCAAAAAGTGATGCTGATTTCAGTTATTTATTTAAACATAGATCAATGATTCAGTGCAGTGTTTCAAAAAGATAAGGTCATTCGAGAACAAAAGTACACATGTGATATTGTCATGCTGATTGACAGACCTTGCTTGTGGTTTGCTATTTCTAATACCTTGGATGCACTTTGGGAATGCACTGTTGAAATACTGAACCTGCTCTTTCATGCAGGGGTAGATCCTGAGATACTGAAGCCCATCGTAAGGTATCATTTGTGATGGCATGGTTGGACTGGGTAGGTCGCAAGCATTAATAATGGACAAGCAACTGTAGCTTGAAGCAGGATGACCTTGTTGGCCCTTAAGATGTTGTTTGGCAGGGTAGCTGGATTGAACTTTTGACTTTTTAGCTAGTTGACCCTTCTGAGTTGCCGCAGGATTTTTCTTTCTTTTTGTTTGCGGCTGTTGAGCAGTGGTGTGTTTTTTTAGCTGGTTGACATTGTTGGCCAATTAGATGTCCTTTGGCTGGCCGGCTCTGTCGAATTTTTGACTTTTTGGCTGGTTGGCCTTTCTGAGTTGCCGCAGGATTTTTCTTACCTTCTTTCTTCTGTTGAGCTGTGGAGTATTTTGGGGTTACTGCCTGATGTTCAGCTCTCTTAGCAAGATGAACTTGTTTAGCTGCACAAGTCTGGTGAAGGACGCGATTTTGGTGCGCCTGTCTGGCTTGTAGCTGCATAAGCTCAGTGAGCGACACAATCCTGGTGGCCCTGTCTTGGTTGTTTAGCTGCATGAGCTTGTTGAGCAACATAATTTTGATGGGCTTGTCTGGCTTGGCAGGTGTATTGAGCCGATTTATGTGGCGTGGTGTGGTGAGTATACTGTACTCGTAGACTCTGCAATCTCTGTGTCTTTTGGGGCAGGGTGCGCAGAGATTGTAACCCTATAGTGTACAGTGATATGTTGATGCTTCCCTATACATTCAACTGAAATGCTGTATGTTTACATACATGTAGTCATGTTTTGCTGTGCAATCGAGAGGATGGCGCAAATCCATACTTGAAAAACTTTGTGTTCCCTATACTGCTCCTGCAATGCGACACTCTTCCATAAACTTTTAAACCACAGGGACATAAGACTGAGAACAGCAGACTGATCACCAAGGTCAGGGAAGCATCTGACATCTCTGTGTTCTACAAACACAGGGAATGTATGTGTGCTTCTGTCTTCTTCTTTTTTTGGCTCTGGTTCCTACTCTCAATTTGCACTTTCCCTCTTGAAAACATGGACTCTGATTTGGCCGGGGAATTTAAAGTACAGGGTATCTTTGCACATGTACATGTACACAATTAAATTACTGTACATATTAATTTACATTTATTCCTGTAATAAAAGTAAGCAAAGAGTTTTCATTGGTTAAATTTACATCTGGACAAAATTCTAAACTCAAAGACAATTTTCAGTGTTAAGAAATTAGGTTCCCCTTCCTCTTTTGAGACCTCTTATTAAAAATGTTTGCTTCACAGTCCCGATATCTAGGTTTGTGCCGGATAATCAATTGATTATCAAATTATTTTGGGTGATGGAGTAGAGCTTGACACACAACAAATGACTGAGTTTGCCAATTGCAGTGTGCTGTTCTTTATTTGTCAAGTATAATGCAGGGACAGTGCATGTTTACCCTATCAGGTTTATACTTGGTTAAAATAATGGACAGTAAATCAAGCCAGCCTCTGATCTATTGGTTCTCCTTTTTTGTGAGCAGAATAAACAAACTGTTACATTATATTATCTTTCTGTGTCTGCCACCATTTTCACAGATGCTCAAACAGCTGCAGATACAGCCCTGTTAAAAGAGCCAGGTATTCAAACATTAACCATGGAAACTGTTGCCTCGGCAACCGAGCTGAGGGGTCAGCTGACAGACATATCCACAAATGCCCAGGAGGGGCTGAGCAAGGCTAATGCAGCATCCCAGACAGCCCAAGCTGAAGGACAGGTATAGTGAATGAATTATGCTCCATTGGCACTAGATTGTGGCTCAGGGAGTTCTCGGTCTTCAAATGGTGCCAACAAAAACTTGCCAAGTGGGATTCACAATGTAGTGTTCTGATATTAGATTACCAGAAAATGACCACTTTTTTACATTGCATTATGGGAAAAGACAGCATTTACAGCCAACATTATATCTTTTGCACCAGGACTCAGCAATGCTTGCAATTTTTTTCAAAATTTTGGTTTGAATTTTTATGTGTGAGTCAAATCTACTGACTATTTAAAGGGCCCCAATTTTTTTTTTAGTCTTCTTTTTTTATTAGTTTTTTGCTTTGTAGGACAAATTGGCATAAACAAAAAAAGATCAGATCATGAACTAAAGGAAAACACGTGATGGTACATTTTGTTGGGAGTTTGTTTTGATTTGCTCCTAGTGGACAACTTTAATACCTCTGTGGAGTCAATTAAAAGGAAAGTTGATGGTCAAATGAAGCCATCGTTCTTTTCACTCTTCAACCTGTTAGCCTACTGGTTGGCTTGGACATTTTATTTTGACATACTGAAAGTGTAACCACTTCGCACCAGGGAGCCCAGTTTCGGGTTCGTTTTCTTTATACCTAATGCTGGGCTGCCTGAAATTGAACAAAAAAGCTGGGCCGTGTAACAAAAGACCATACTCTGAATAAAAGACCGAGCTGCTTGGAATTTCCAACATTTTTTCAGTTGTCAATAGTGCATGAAATCCGTCATTGTTTTGAAAGATTATACCACTGTTTGTGGCATTCAGTGCAGGCAGATTACCAACGGGTACAAAAGCGATCAAGTGCTGCACGCTAATCTGGCCCCTATTTAAAAGACATCAGCAGTGCACTGTGGTGATTTCGGAAATTACATAACACTACTCAATCTGGGCTCTTTTTACAAGGTGGCAGGCCTGTCTGAAATATTCTGGTGTCAATAGATATTGTCTGTCAGATTAGAGTAGCCACCAGACAGTCATTCGTGTGGGTGTACACGTTTAGTAAATGAAGTTATGAATTTTAAAGAATTTTGAAAAATGAAAAATCACCCAGCCCAGCAGAATCAATGTGGATAAATGGGCCCGGCGCAAAGTGGTTAAGAAGTGAGTTTGTTCGGATCTTTTCAGAGCATCAGCTCAGTAAACCAAAGGGCAATCCAGTTGGCCAGGGAGTCTGCCATCAAGCTGCAAGACACCAATCAGACATCAGAGTCTGTCCGTGCCATCAACACAACCCAGCTCCAACCAGCCAGGACAAGCTGCGACATTTACGCCCCAGGCCTCCAGGGCCTGGAGAGTACGGTAACACAGGCCAACGCCGAGGCACAGACCACCACGGACCAGGTGCTGGTCTCCCAGGCGACGGTCAACCGGCTCCTGGTGGAGGTAGAGACCATTCAGCAGGCCAATCTGTCAGACCTGCCTGGTCTGATGGAGAGGATCCGACAGGCAAGGTTGGCATTCACGCAAGGGGACTTTGCACAACTGGTCACGGCATTGTCACGGTCGGTGCAGGAGCAGCAGGCCTGGCTCGATGCCACGCAGGAGCAAGCAACAGAGATTGAAGCACAAATCAACACCCTGGAGAGTTTTAGAGTTACATAGTTATTGCAGTTTTTTGAAATTGTTGTCGGCCCGAAATGTTCCTGTGAATGTGTACAAACCAGTTTGAATTTGTGTGTTAAAACTTGTATGTAAAATTGGTCACAGGTTCCCATGGGCCCCTAATGGAAGTCACATCTTTCACTGATGAAGGTAAAGTTACAAGCGGTACAGTTACAAATGTCTGGTGAATTTTTTTAATTTTCTGATTGACTGTCATCAAGGGCGGAGTTGGGGAGGGAAACAAAGGAATCACTGTTGTCATAGTTGATTCCACCCCCCCCAGCTGATAAACACAGTGAGATCGTGTCTCTACAAATCCTACGTTTTACCACAGAACATCTTGAACCTGAAATGTTTAGGGTGCCTTTTATAGCAGGCTGTAGACCCCAATGGCATTAAGGGCTTCATTCTGTGCACTCACATAAACCCATGGAACACACTGGAACTAGGCTCTCAAAATTGGTGCCTACCCCTTTCTCAAAAGGTTAGATCCACCTCTGATTTAACCTTGATTTTATTGGCATAGTTCACCAGACTCTCAAGAAGTTTAGCTTTTCCTAATGAAATATCTATTATTTTTTACTTTAAAAAAATTCCTCATACAAGAATTCCACCAAGTTCAGAGTGCTACACAAGTAACTGTAATTGTGTTTTTAAGTTTTCCTTCAAAATTAGCCAGCTTGTCTCGAAATGAAATATGGTTTTAATCATTTACCCAGATCACAGTAATTGTATATTGAGATAGTCGTCCAGTACTACTAATTTATAAGTATCTTAATTTTGTGTCAGTAATTTAACTCTTTTCAGATGCACTTTTAGGTTTTAAAGATTTTTTTAAAACAATATATTGAAAGTGTTTTAAAACAGTGTATTATCCTCTCTTCATTCAAAGGATGAAATGATCAGTGGTATGCCACAACAGTAGTTTTTCATTTTCCTTGCAACTTGCATTCAAACAGAGTTAACTTTGACTAGATCCCTCAGAGTGATTCCAAAACAATCACAACTGATGGGATTTTCGATAAGGAATGCCAGGCAGAAAATCCTTGCTTTACATAATGTCATTAAAAAAATGTAGAATGGCTATCCACCTTGAGCAGAATCACCCCTTCATTGGTGAAAAAGAGCCTCATTTGGTGGGGTGTTCATTTGGTAGCAACGGGACCATATCCATGAATTTCATAGTCCTTCATGAACCAGCAAAGAGCAGTTCCCACCGAAAGAGCCTCTATTGCCAGAAAAATTGCTCCCTCTCTTGGTCCCACTTGGGGCGGATACCTTAGGAAAGCTTGACTTTAAAGCGGAGAATGTCTCAAAATTACCACAATTGGCAAATATGTGGATTTACAATGTATATGCTTTCCATGTGGAGTTTACTTTGGATTGGATTGTTTGTTCTTTCTCTAATTTCAGTAAAACTATGCAGCTGATGATGATAAGGCATACATTAAACTACTTTCAATTGAGTTGTATCATAGAACTACCGCTGATACTATTTAAACCATTTCCTCTGGCCTATCCATCTTTGAAAGGGACAGGGGATAATGAGTCAAATCAATCACTGAACTGCCTGATTTTCTAATGTTGATGGTTGATTGGAGCTGTATCATTAATTGAGACCTTGCCCTTTTGCTCCATGATTTTCTGTTACTGCTTGTAAGAGGCTTTGAAACCCAACAAATCTGTATAATTCTTTAAAACTTTGAAGCTTATTTGGCACTGAAACCATAGTACAGGGACACGATTGTGGCCTCAGGTGAAGTTTCATTAATGGCCAGCAGTTCAGGGAATACATGTATCTATCACTTCTGCGATTATCCAGAACCTTCTACTTAAATTTGAAAAGAGATTAATCCAAGTGCATAGAGATTAATTCAAGTGCCATTGTCGGAAGAACAAAATTGTTTGTCAGCATATATGCAAAAGACCTGCCTTTTCGTGTATAAAATCTGCACGTGGTCTGACATCACATTGCAGTGAACTACCATCAACCAAAGATTACATTGTCTTTGGTTAATGGTGCTGTGTGGACTTTGCTTGAAACTTTAAATATGTTCTTGCCCATATGTAACGGTAATTTGTGTAAGTTTGGTCTGTAAGGATGTATTTCTTTTGGTTCTAAGTCACAATTTTTAAGTACACACTGTCATTAAGTCCTTAATACTGTTTATACGATATAGTATATTCATTGGCCCTGTGGTTTGTTTTTAATCTCTCTAGTTTTGATATTTTAGAATTCTGAGTATAGCCTGGCTTCCTGTGCATTGCTTTTTTTTGTAAATATGTGTCATACTTAATTCGAACATGACTTAATCTGTGTGAACATTCCAGCTCTTGTGTACAAAAGATGTGTTTGATTGGTCTTCATTAAATAAATACTACGACACATATCTAGACTGACTAGGAAATATTTTTGTCCCTATGTTGTTTTAGCTTTGGTTACTCCATACGTTTATGATACTCGTGCTCATAGGAATTGTACTCAACCACAACAGTTTTAATGTCTGCTGTTATACAATAATCATGTGCAGTTTTAGAATTATTTTGTTTAGCGGGAGACGTTTAATTTAGTGTTTGGGTATACTTAGAAGGTAGCAGCCGCTCAACCGCTTCACTATGATTGAGTGAAAGAATAACCAAGTAAAGTGTAGGTACAAAATAATATCGTGCATTGTGAATCGTGTAAAATCACCCGAAAAAGATTAATGTCGGACAAGGGTGGAGGGGGGCAACAGGGCCATACCACCGCCCCAAATGAAGCAAAATTTTGGAAGAGAGGAGCGAAGTTTTCGGCCTGTTTCATTTCTCTTTCTTCAGAAAGTGTCTAAAAAGCCCCTTAAGTAAAGCTTACCCCACAGGAAAGCCATAAGACATGGTTTGAAACTATTCTCAAAATTTTTAACCCCCTAAAAATAAGTTCCCCGTCGAAAATATGGTCTTAGATCCGTCCATGTATGTCGTATGTCGTAAACGCTTAAAGGTGACGTGTGTCGCTCTTTGCGCTCTTGCAAGCAAGCTCGTTTGTATTAGCTGTGACGTGATTGGTTGAAACTGGTGAAGGTGGAACTTCCTGAACTTTCTTCTTATGTCGAAAGATTTATCGTCTGCCCAGAGAGGAAGTGATATTGTGCGTAAACATAACGTGCTTTCGCTCGCACTGCACCCTTGGACTGCACAATCCCCTCTTGTTGACGGAAGCTCAATGCCGACACGGAAACCCGGCAATGTTAAGCCAGTTTTACCCGTACCACTCAAAGTTACAATGAGAGCAGAGACTCTGACACTGTTTGTGCTTTGTCTGGTGTCTTCTGGGGATATTTTGGACAGTATACTGGATGCTGCCTGGGGAGTTTTTCGTCCGGACAGTCATGTAGGCCGGGAGGTCGTCATCAACTCGTGGCGTCTGGAGTTGGGCACCGAGCTCAGTGCACTCGGGCCAGGGAGCAATGACGATCTGACGGGTAGGGGCTTCCGGCGAGGCCCGCTGTTTGCGGATGCCGCGGAATTGGCTGAACCACTACCATCAGGTACATTAATCTCCTAGTCCTTAATATGCAGCGTATCTTAGACATGGTAGACCAAACGTAGCAAAGAATTCCATATAAGTCTACGGACGCCACTCATTTTTTCCTGCAGTGGTTTAGTATTAGCCATCTGAAAGCAATAAAATGTCATAAAAAGTCAAATTTAACAGTGAAAATACTGCAAATGTTGAAGTATTCACTTAGAAAAACAACCATCAGACCAGTCTCATAGAGTTTGTACATTGGGTGTCAAGCAGCATCTGTATATGCCGTATATATATGGATTTTTTTTTCCTAATTGAAAACTAGTCCATGGAATTGTGTATTATCAAAGTTGTAACTCTAACCTTACATAGTCATGATAGCCAGATACTAAAAATCACTACTTAGTAGTAAAATGTAGCATACAGGTACAGCGCTGTCACTATAAGTGACAGCGCTGTACAGTACTTGTGTTTTATTTTATAGGAGGACATGACCTTCTTGTTCTCAAAGCCATAAAATACATGTAGATAAGACAATGTACCATACTGTGCTGTGGCACTATAAATACATACATGACTTTACTGTTTTCTCTACGAGTAACAATGAAAGTGCCTGAGTCAAAACATGGTCAGAAGTAGTCATTTGTATGGGTAGGTCCTTCAGGCTCAGACCACTACTACATAGTATTTTGTAGTGCTACTGAGTCCTGTAAGTCAAATGATACGCTTGGGGGGTTAGGGTTAATAAAGATTGGGTATGTTGTTTTATGTCAAAAATATTTTTAAAATGTCAGCATATTGACTTTATTCATAGTCCAGCTTGTGTAGTTTTTAATTTTCAGTTTGTGTTGCTTTTCGGTATCTTAAGACTAGTAAGACTTGGCATACATGTAGGTTTCTTTGTTGTTTTCCTTTTTGTCTTCCCCACCAACGTTTTTGACTCACGCATGTAATTTGCTGTATTGGCTGTATCTGTAATACTTTCAACCTATGATGCCACAGTTGCAATCCTCTAAGAGATATTCTTGGCTGCCTTCACCTGTCCATTTCTTTTCCTTGAGAATTTTCACCAGGTACCAATGGACATGTGTCCTTAATATGCCACAGGGGCCTAATTAGTGTCACTAGGCTCATGGTACATGCATGTACATTATAATTTTCACTTCAGGGTCAACAATCTGTTATACGTGTATGCTTTTCAAAATTATGGAGGGTACTAACAAAATTGAAGAAAACGTTTCGCAAAGTTTAAACTTTGGAATGCACTTGTGTCAGAGCCCATTTACTTTCACCCATGCAGTAATGGAATTTCATGCTGTCAAAAATATCGAACACATGGTTTTCTATTAACAGTCAGCAGACGAACCATGCGGTTGCTCAATAAACAACTGCATTATAAGAGCAGATTTTCCCCAGATACCATGCTGAGGCTATAAGTGTTCTGGCCAATCCAGTTCTTGTTGGGTATGAAGTCACTCTTTGGCTGCTTCATTATTGTTGTGGAATATCATGAATATGTGCCAACCTGTTGTATGCTCCAGTGTATATGTAAAATATCACACAGCAGTACTACTTTCTGTTACCACTTTCTGGTACCACGCAGGTGTGTAACGGGCCTTAACAATATTTCACCTGTAAGAGTTGGTCTGTATTGACACATCCTACACTATAGAATAACGAGATAAATACATGTACTTCACGCGTATAATTATGTGTGCAAAAGGCATTAGCTCGCAAACCAGCATGTGAACCAACACCCACACTAGAGTTCCTGGTTCAAGCGATAAAATATACATCTTTTTACGGAACTCAGTGAAAGTTCCTGTCTTTACACTTTTTTACAGCAATTAAATCCCCAGTTAAATACAAGAAAAAGCAAAAAGACAAGGTATCCACCATCAGTAGGAGGGGGTTTTATACCAACTACATGTATGTCCCCCCTCTTGATCTGCTACTTGTACAAAAATGACACGGTGTTTTAATGTTAGTTTGTTACCTTGATTATTCAAATACTATTTCAATTCGAAGTGTAAACTGGAGTTGTGAGGAAAAAATTTGTTCACTATGCACATTTGGACATCATTGAACGTTGCATTGAAGCAGGTAGCTAACAGCTGTTATTGTGACTGGTTGGTGATTTCTCAGAAAGCAGTGACTGATGTAGTGAATGAGGACAGTCACTTCACGTGTGATTTCCATCTGTCAACATGCATCAATTAAATATGGTTTTACCAAACCAAGGAGGACTGAACTCCAGGTTATCTGTGGTCATTTAATGTTGGAGAGGTACAACTTTATTAAATCATGCAAACATTGTTGTTCCCAACTTTCAAAGCCTTGAAACAACATATGTGGTCTCAAATACCACAGTAACAGATATATGTACATGTATTTCAAGATCAAGTTGTTTCACAAAACAGGACATGCCCTATTCGTAAGTGGTGAAACAGCAGTAAAATTTTGCCAATAATCATCTCCGGCCAGGCAATATGCCAAGGATATGGTTACCCCCCATGACTACCTGGTGAACCACAAATTTGTACAAGTACACTATATTGGGACTTGTTTCCATACAGGCAGAAAAGGCATGAAAAAGAACTAAGGATTCTTAGTGGTGAAGGTAATGGAACAAAATTCAGAACTCTTTAACATGATCTTTGGATCAGTTGCCCATCATGATGCTTCCAAATGTCACTTTAAGTCGGACACTGTGTAATTCATGAATATTACAAGCCACCTTCTTTCCCTTTTCCCTAATACATGTAGTTTGGCAAGGCCACTGCACTCTCACCCAAAAATTGATAAACTTGATTGATCTGACCTTGGCTTACGGTATGTGTAAAAGCTACTGAAACGATCCTGCTTTGGCGTCATGGTGGAAGACCAACATATTATTTTGGCATTGAGAACTACAACTTCAGAAATGTGCTTACATATACTGCACACCTGTTTTTGTGCCCTCAGCTGTAACCTACACGTACGTGTGCATACCAGGGCGAATATACGGGTACATTGTAAAGATAAATTTGTTAAGAATTTAGAAACTTCTGGAATCAGCATGAGCTTACATGCATGCATCCTCAATTATTTGATTATTTTTACTTTACCAGTATCTGTAATATTTTCAATTGGGCTAACCATTACTTTAGTGAATTTCTTTTGTACAGCTATGTAGCCCAACTTACATCGTAAAGCTACAAAGTCGACGCTGAATTGGTTTTTTAATTATCAACTGGATCGTTATCTCAATTACTAAAATGAAAAGTTGTTTTACTGTTCATGGGTTTGCCAGTATTAACAGAAGCTGTGGAGAAACATGGAACCTTGCCTGATTCATCTTAATGCTGCAATATTCAATAAGGTTTGGAGTAATGAGACAGTTACAGTAAAGTTGAAAGACTTCCTTTTATGAAGGACTTTATCATACCCATAAGTGTAAGCACAGAGCTGGCTTGAATACCACACAATATAGAATAGCACTCAGCACTATGAATCTGAAATACAAATATGTCCTGTGATAAATTTGCAATTTATTACAGTTTGTGACCCCAGTGCATTGTGGTTCAATCCATTTGTTTTCTGGTTGAACCCAAGTCCAAAATGATCAAGAAAAAATACCTAACCTCAAAGTCACGAAAGACACCCCCAATAAAACTGTACCTTTCCCTCAAGATTGCCACAAGATGTTCTGGGCTTTTAAGGTGACAGCAGGTTCAACTTGTTTCCCATCCAAAGACTGTGAAACATTCAGCAGCTCCAAGAGGGTATCAGGGTGTAGAGCCCATAGCATTACATGTGTTTGGTGTTAGATGTTTTGAAACAATAATATTCTGAGCCCTGTGGGAAGGTGGCCATGCAGTGTAGAAGCCCGTGAAAAAGTGTACCCGAGGGCCTTGGTAAATTTGAGCAGGGACATTTTACAGCTGTTGTGAACATTGGTCCCTGACCCAGTACCTCTCTGGCAACCAGATGGAGTGAAAAGATGGAGCTACATGATCTGAGAATGGAGAAACACATTACAGCCACGTTGTGATCATCCCACAGCATGAAGTCTGCAAGTTCATGGGTATTTATAGTCCAATGTATGGAATATTTGATAAGTTTTTGACACCTTGTGCCTTCTGCACAAGGTGTCAAAAGAAAGCTTTGTTTTTTCAGTAGGTTTCATTCAGTTCAATGGAAAAAAATAATTGAATAATCAGCTCATCAATCCATCAGTCTGTTCAGTATTCTGATCAGTACTTGTGGACCTACTCAGCATTCAATATTCTGTCAGTCCTACCAAATCACAAAGACTCCTTTGGACTGCTGATTATGTGACTCAGAGCCACTGGACTTTTTTAACATAATGCCAGATCCATTGAGGTTTTCATAAAACTGCCAGAATGCTTTGAATTTAAAATTTTGCCTCTGTAAATAACTTTTTGTACTAATGCTTCTTTAGCACAAGCCTGTAAACAAATGCATCAGCATTTCCAGATAGTAATTTTAATAAAATTCTTTAACAAGCATATGGTTTAAAAGCTATTTTTAACTTCATGCACACGTACATGTATGTACAAGTGATGTACTGTCCATGATACTTCTATCAAACTCCATAGTGCACTAGGGTATCATATTTTTTCAAAGTTAACTTTCACACTTTGGCAGTTTTTTTCTTTCAGACATGATTTTCGTCAAGCCTCCCCCTCAAAAGGGTTTCTGCTGAGTACTGAAGTGATGTAACAAACACTCCAGACTTTGATTCAAAGAAATGGAAAGAGCCAATTAAGTACCATGAATGCATTGCAGACGACTGCGGTAACCCTTACTACACGCTTAATGTGCTGGCTAGTTGTGCCTGGAGTGCATGGTTACTCCCTCTGGATCTGCTTATGTCAGCATTTTACATTGACATTGATCCAAATACCACAGAAATATCTAGACCTTCCGAGACCAGGCATGCATGATGTTCATGATTACAAATCCTACCCTTTTCAAATGAAATTCAAAACATCTCTCCTGTGCAAAGCCTTGAAGGTTGAAAATATTCCAGCTCATGCTTGAATATGGAAATTCTACAGAAAATATTTCAATCAGCACACTGTCCATCAGGTTCAAAAGTTTTGGACAGCTTAAACAGGAGTCCCACTATTAAAAATGTCAGAATTTAATTGGATATCCTCAAATGGCCCAATAAACATTCCACCGACTAAGTTATTAATATGCCCTTTGGAGAGGTTGGAGTAATTTCTTCATTGACCTCCTACACTTAATTTGAGAATTTAATTGGATCTGACTTTGGTGGTTGCCGTTTGCTTTTCAGCATCTGTTTTCAATTGTGTGTGGTCATTCTCACAAACAATGACATTTTTACACAGACTAAGAACTGTTGATTAGAATATCTGCAAAATAAATGCATTGTAAAGTCCTATAGCTACCTGTGTAATTTACTTTGGTATAAAAATGTCATTACTTTTTAAAAGCGATATCAAAACCTCACTCTTCACCCGAAGGTGAAGGTTAGAAACTCTACAGTTATACACAACTCTTTTAAACATGGAATAAAGAACCAGATTTCCACTCACCGATAACACTCTGCCCCCAAGTTAGTCTATACCCATCAACTTACCAGTATATCAAGGGGGTGCAGTCCTTCTCCCCCCCCCCCATTTTTTTCACTTTTGGGATTGGGTGTTGTCTGTTTTGCTGTTTGGTCTCCTGGTGTAAGTAATTTGTTCTTTTGCCAAGTTCTGTCACAAGAGAGTGCCATAAATTATCCTGACCAATTAAACAACTTTCTGGTTTTAGCACTGTCTACCTTCACAAGAAAGTATTAGGCTTTGTACATGTATATGCAACTGTTGTTAAAGGTGTCTGTTTTGTGGTCATTGCATGTCAGTGGATATTTCAGTCTTTTGCAATGATAGGGAAAACAACCTTGAAATAATTGAGGATATTCACTAAGCATAGTCTGTTAAGAGGTTTGCCAAAGCAACATCTTTGTAGGTGCACCATGAAAATTGTTTTTAGTGTTAATGTAGATTCAAAAGGTGCATGTATGTACATCGAACATACATATGTATAATTGCAGTTGTGTTTAGAAAATAGAGTTCTTGGGATTTGATTTAGGCTTGTTTTGAACTCGACTTCAATAACAAGTAAAGAAGACAATACTAACAGTTGGAAACCTGGAGAAAGGTTGAGGGCTGTATAAAAAGATAACTAAATGGGAACTATCTGCCACTGACACTGAGAACTCAAACCTTCCAGTGGATGTTAGTGAAAATGGCTTTGTCAACAACTTCCACAAACGAACAACCGATAGTGTGTGCACATTGGACACCAGTGCAAAATAGCCTAATTTTTGTTTTCATGAGCTGACACCAAATCATGCTGCAGCAATACTGTATGGAGAAAAGTGCTTTGAAAGGTTTGAATTGAATTTAATCCATCCGTAAATATGTTGCCATATACAAACATTTATCTTAACTGGTGCAAATAAGATCAGTATAAGTTTTGAAAATGAAAATGCACAGAGTGTGCACTAGAAGTGCTGCAGTGTACCGGCTGCCAGTTTCTGAAAAAGGAAATGACCAGGGTCTGTAAATGAGAATAAGTGCAGTGCACCCTGACCCAAGTGAGTGTCAGTTTGTGGTGTCAGTGACAAATTTATATCGTACAAGTAGAGGTACATTTGAAACATGTCACATAAATTTGCCTTGAGCATAGACTTTGATTCTGATGTATTAATAAAAGTTTGTCATTATTTTTGGTCTGATTAAAGCATGTCTTTATTAGTTGTCATAAGATACAGAATCAAACTTGGACCAGTTAAATGTCTTGAATTGAAAAAGTTGTCAATTTTTCCAGCTTAATTATCAGCTGCATTGTTAGGCAGTTTGTTCCCTTGTAGGATCTTCATTTAAAGTTGAGAAGCCTGCTTGATAGTTTCAGTGCAGTAATGAACTGCATGATGAGGAAGCCTGTTCGTCATCAGGCCTAAAACACTTTACAAAAAATATGATACCAAGCACTTTATTTCTTCCATTCTCTCAAACCATCTGCCCAACTGTGGTTCAACACCTGTCTGAAATGTCACACCTCTGTGGTTACCAAGGTATTAACCATAATCCCTGTGGAGTCCTGGGTGGGTCTTTGAATTTATTTCTTTCATGCCTGTCCAACCACATGGTCATTGAGTCTTCCATTCTCAATTATATTCTCTGGGCAGGATGTCCAAGTTTGACATAAAGTTTTCGATATCCTTGCCTGTATTTTTTCCGGGTTGGCTGTTGTGCCAAGCTGTACCTGGTGGCAAACTTGCCCCCTTTTTGAAAAAAATTTATATAGTGTAGATTCGCTAATCTATAAAGATGTAGTTGAGTCATTCTTTCTAAGTAATTGCACCAAGTGTACTGAGCTAAAAGGTGATATAATTGGAATAAAAACTGCTTAAAAATAATATGGACTTTAGTTCTTCGGGCTTTTGTACTTCAACTTTGTGTTGAAAATTTTCAGTGAACTTGAACTCCAATTGTGAGACCTTTTTGTGCACACACATACATTTCTTGCATACTTTTGTTCATCTTTATGAGCCCTCATATTGTTTTACATATACAAGGCCTTGGTAAACATGTTTGAACTTGATTCCACACCTTTGGGGTTCCTGCTGGCAAAATTTAATGTGTAACCAAAGTTCAACCTAAATGCACATTTTAGTATATTTCTCTTTAAATGCAAAGCTACATGTAACATTCTTCTCGATCTTGTTCACGATTGTAGTCAAAATTTGTAAACATTTACCATATGACTAGAGTGGTGACTGATGCCAGGAGCCAAGAATCAGGAACCATGAACTTGTCAATCTCTAACACTCAAAACTCATTGCTGTACCATCAAAGCTCTGTTACTCCCAGAAGTCTGTTTTCCAAATGAGTGACATATAGGTTTCTTGCACAATCTGAACTAGGAGCATCAGTGATCTCGGACTTTGTTGGTCTTATGATCATTTTGCTATTCCTCCTGGTTTAATTTACATAAGTGAACAAAATTTCCAAAACATATTTCTAAGATTGGATGGTAAGTTGATCCACAGCCCAGCTGATTCAGTATGATTGTGGTTTACCAACACTTTCACTGAAGAAGGCAATGTTGACACTAGTGGGACTAACAGATGATGATGGCATCAGTTTTATCGAGAAATTCTGTTATCATCATATAATCATCGTGTAGTTCATGTTCTGATCAGGCTGAAGATTTTGATTCAGTGGCTATTGATGGGAACACCATCTACCAGGAGGCATACATAGCTACTAGTCTCATGTCGATGACATCCAGATTCTGCTGGGAGAACTTTGCCATTGTGTCTCTGCTGGGTTAGCTTCTAGAGCACCGACCTTGGATGCAGGATCTCTTACAGGGGCAGTGGGGTTTCCAGAGCATGTCCATAAAGGCCACAGAGGGACCTCCATATCTTATTCCAGCATCCACCCTCCAGCCTGGCCTGCTGCCTGGACAGGAATGTTTATTCAGGATTCCTTCTAATAGAGAGAGTTCAAGGAAGGCCACTGGCAAGGCCAGGGATCACTAGGAGCTGTTCATCACAGGACCAACAAGGTCCCATGTTTTCCTTCCTCCATGGTCCAATTTACTACTCCCCATGCCCCTATTTGGGTTGATTATTTTATCACCCACATATACCTCACCAAGGAATGGCCCAGGAATCTCATATAAATAAGAAGCCAGAACACCACTTGGTGAGCATCGCTTACAAAGACACTTCTCATTTGCCAATGCAGAAGATTGTGATATGGTTTTTCATTCAGCATGATGATAACTATTAAGGACTTTGCAAGTCAAAATCCTTAATTCCTTTTAGGATTTCAGAAGTCTTTTTTTGTTTTAATTTTTGCAACAGGTGTATTGTATAGCAACAAGTAACAGCAGTGTCCTAGTATATTGGATCATTCTTCTTAACATACATGTACGTGTACCGTTCCATGTTCGCTGCAGGGATCGAAGTGTGCCATTTATTTCTGGATGTTGAACATTCACTTTGTGTGGTTCACCTAACACAGGGGTATACTGTTGTGATTGATGATGGCATGAACTAAGTTGTTGGTGAGGTCATGTGAACCAGTGTCACCTGGTACTCAGGTTTCTGACAGCCAGAATCAGTTTCAATAGGGCTGTTGTCCTGTAAGCCAAATTCATCCAGTCCCCCCCCCCACGACCAAGTCCTATGCAGTGTGAAAGTCAAAATGTGTCTGGATGGCATTGGGGGCATTGGAAGGAGTTGTAGAAACAATACCACAGTACTTTTTGCCATAGAATTTGAAGCTCACCTGTTGAAAAACTGTGTGTGAAGAACAATTTTTTGGACAGTTTGGCACCAGGTGTACATGTAATGGGAATATAACTGGACATCAGCAGATAGAATGTCAAAAGAAACCACTCATTGTATGATTGAAGGAAATGCAGTGGCAACAGGGAAGTTTAGACAGGTTGCTATTTACTTTTAATGTGACCAGTCTGGTGCCTAGGAAATGGGAACTAGACCAGCCTATAACAAAGAGATCTCAGACTTTGGCCGTTTCCCAATACTCAACTTTGTCTCCGTCTCAGGCTTCGTCCCCGAAACCGATCCCCGATTGTGGGCCTGAAGCGTTTAAATCAAATTGGATTACTGTAAGTTTTTGCTCTCTTGCATCTTATTTGGTGTTTTGTGGCACTATTAGACTAATTAGTGGGCTTACAGCTTCAAAGTCAGGTAGTAAAAAAAACAGACGGAGCCTACGTTGAGTATTGGATAACAGCCTTAATTTCCCTTTAAAAATCCACCATGAATATGAATCTGCCCAAAGTCAAAGTAAAACATGTAGGAAGTAAACATATGATCTGATTGAAAAATAAAGAAATGAAGGAAGGAGAAAAAAAAAAACTGACGCACAGAGTGAACCTCAAACTCCACACGACAAGCTCGCTGAACAGCCTGTGCTCTCAATGGACTATCGCAATACCATGATGAGGGGCAGAAATTGAAACCCTATGTAGATTGGAAATAATATTTGTGCAGTGCCATAACTGTAACATTTGTAAATCCTGTTACGGTTATGGCAACTATACATGTGGCCACTTCAAAAAAATTCATGACACCCTAGAAATAATCAGCCCATTGACTGTTACATGGATTGGATAGTTGTATTGGACTTTTCAGCTTTAACTTTCAAATCCAAGCTTTTTGACACTTTCACTAAGTTAATAATCATATCAGCTTCATGATCAAAGATGACATAAGGATAGTTCCAATGAGGGCCCTTTTCATCTGACTGGTAGCAATTTACGTACTCCTACACGTAGGAAAAATTCCCTTTCCTGAAATAATTTCACTTATCGTATTTTCCAAATATGAATTTTGTATTCTTATTTGCCTCAATGTTTAACACTTTGCTGGAGGACAGATATATGTGCCATTTACCACACGTATGAACTTTCTATTTCAATAGACACCGCTGATCTCTTGCAAGAATTGCGCGAGGGAGGCAAAATTGTTGGCATCAAGGAAGTGGAAGACTATGCTGCAGAGTGCCTTGTGTACTGGTTCCGCAAACCAACAGAAGTTATCACACCAGCTGTAGATTACTTTGGTTCAAGGTAGACGGTAATTCCAAAAGAGAGTAATCTTCAGGGTTCATTTGCTAGTTTCTGAATCACTCCAGATGTCTGAGAATATAATTGATGGTATATAGTGCCAATTACATTTACACGTAATCAAATTTTCTGCTAATTATATATAACGTGGTCGTGGGTTCGAGTCCCACCCGAGTAAGCTTGTGAGGTTTTTTCGCAAGTTCTCGGGCAAGCACTGAGTATACAGTGCTTATAAATATACGTTGGGTAAGGGCAAACCCGTTATATATAATTAACATCTCCCCAACGCAAAAAATACATCTTGATAATTTTCTGCTTGTGAGGTTTTTTCGCAAGTTCTCGGGCAAGCACTGAGTATACAGTGC
>NW_019091549.1:176301-197772 GCF_001949145.1 Acanthaster planci
ACACAGAGGGTTTTACCAAGGGAATAAATATGTGCTTGGTTAGTCATAAACATAAATTTCAAATTAGCTGAGGAGAATGGTCACAAGTAATGCCCTCGCCCATTATCAGTGTTCATTCTCCTGAGCTTTAAGACCAACCAAGCACATATTTATTTGTATCATAAATACCATTTTAGTGAGAGAGTCAAAGGAAAATCAATATACAATAAATTTCCAAGGATTTAGCCCAAAAATTTTGCTCTCATTTCCCCAAACATCCCTGTCCATTTGATGGTATATTCCTTGTGCAAGTAGTCCAGAAGAATCTCCTTTTATGGATTTGGCGCGTGCGCGGCAAGTTCCATGTGCCTCATGCACACTGACTCTCGACCAATTGGAATCACTTAAACTGTCTCGTATCCAGGTGCCAGTGCGTGCTGTACGCAGAAGGCATTATCAAATCTTAATACATGGTCACATGTGTCAACCAATAGGAATAGAAAAACTGTCCCAGGTATTTATAAATGTAGTTTATCACTATCGTTTATTTCATTTCAGTGTTCATTCATGCAATTTACCAATAATACATTTCCCAGTGAACAGTTTTCATCAAGTTTCTGTTGTATTTGCATTCAATCATCATTTCTGTAGGCTGAAGCACAGTAATCATTTTTGCCATTGATACATTTAATAAAGAATAGCTGGTAGTTATGAGGCCAGCTGCCTTTGTAAAAAAGATGTGAACAACTCGATGTAAACAATGACAGTTGATTTTTGCTTGTTTGTGATACACTTACAATTTATTCTGAGTTGAATCATTCATTCAGTGCATGTATTTTTTGTTTTGTTTTGGCAGTTGTTGGAAGTTTAGGGAGTACCTGTAGGTAACCTGCAGTAAACATGAATCTTGTTTTCCACCATTTCTGCAACAGATTTCCCAAAGCTTTTAGCATCATGTTCAAAATCAGATATGCCACAGACAAAACTGAAAACCTTCTCACCGTGGTTGATGAAAATGGCAGCATTCAGATACAAGTTCGGCTAGGTCCCAACATGTGTGAGATTCAACTACGAACAAACACATTGGTGTCATACAGGTGGGTAAAGCTTATTGCAATCTTACAAATGTGTATTTGCCTGCATTGAAGACCACCTCCTGTTCCTCTTTTGTTCATTCTAAAAAAAAACTGTTGAAGACCTCTTAAATGTTTTGTACACAATTGTCAGTCAGAACGCTCATAGAATTAAGGACCCTGAATGGCAGAGGACAATGCAATCCCCGATCGAATGTAAAAACAAAACACTCGTAGAATCGGGGACCCTGAATGACAGTGGTCTCTGATCCAATGTAAAAACAGAATGCTCATAGAATCGGGAACCCTGAATGACAGGAAACAATGTGGTCTCCGATCAAATGTAAGGAAAAATACTCATAGAATCAAGGACCGTGAATGACAGGGAACAATGTGGTCTCCAATTGAATGTAAAAACAAAATGCTTGTAGAATCAGGGACCCTGAATGACAACGGACAATGTGGTCGCCAATCGACTGTAAAAACAAACACACACTTATCCTAGAATGTGTTTTCATTTGGCTCCATAGTCTTATGTTCTAGTAAGAACAACTAAGTAAGAGCTGAGGAGCACTTCATTTCAAATGTTGAAAGAGCATGGCTCATATCTAGACCAATACCCAAGTCCTACCTCTGGCCCAGAAACAAGATGAATTCTGGTACAAAGGGCCATAATCATTGTCTTAATCTTTATTTTATTGAACTCCCTGTATCTGCCATCAGCATGTGCCCACGAATGTGCTCACGAATGTGCAGCCAACAAAGACCTTGGCCTAACTTGAAGCGCAAGATTCAGACATGGCCTATTTCTCCATTCCAGGACTCACATGATTTAAACTCTATTATCTGCTGGGTGCTTTTAAAATGCAGTGCCTACGTATGGGCAGTTTTTCAATATCTTCGTTTTTCAAAAATCCTTATCTTTTTTTCCTGAACGCCTAAACCCCATGGAGTGTTTGTCTGGTGGCTACTCTAATCATACAGACAATATCTATTGATGCCACAGTATTTCAGCCAGACTTGCCGCCTTTTAAAAAGAGCCCAGATTGTGCGGTGTTACATAAGTTTATTTTGTTCCCAAAAACTGGTACAGTGCACTTCTGGTGTGTTTTCAATATGGACCAGATTAGCGTGCAGGGGTATTGTATCCCTCATCTCTGGAGCGCTGGAGCGCTTTTGTCCCCGGTTGTAATCTGCTCGCGCTGAATGCCACAAACAGTGGTGTAATCTTTCAAAACAATGACGGATTACCTCCTCTATTGACAACTGAAAAAAATGTTGGCAATTCCAAGCAGCTTTGTCTTTTGTTCCGAGTACGGTCTTTTGCTAAAAGGCCTAAGCTCTTTTTTCCAATTTCGGGCACCCCGACTTGCGTACAAACCCAAGGTACCCGAAAATGGGCTCCTCGGCAGGATATGGTTAACAGTGCTTCCAACAGCACATATTTTCTAATATCAAGACATTTAAGGATGTTACTTTGGCTGCATCATTTTTACAACTCTAACAGCTGTCATCTTCTTTTCATTCAGCGTGCTACAATGTTGAAGACCAAGTGTCACTGGTGTCTTGTGTTACCAACAGGTTTTTCAGTGAAAAATTTGGCGACGACGAATGGCACAATATTGGCCTAGCCATTGGCAACAAACAGAAGAAAATCACAAGCTACATGGACTGTAATGAGATCTCCTCATTTCCTTTGAGGAGGAAGTTTGAGCTGAAATCCAATGGCAGAATGATCATCGCTGGCACCATCTTACCAACTGAATCACCTTATCTTGTGAGTACTAGCAGAAACTCACAAACCTGAGACTCATGCCCCCCCCCCGAAAAACAAAGAGATGCAACATATTTCAATGTTGGAAAATGGTGTACAAATGGGAAAAATTGGGAACCTAAGAAGTGATGGGAGGGTATCATAACAATATCCAGTGTAAGTAATTTTTAAAGCCAACTCTATGAATGTGCTTTAGTTACGTAACGGAATTCCACAAGGTTTTATTCTTGAATTTCAGATTTTTAGAGATAAAAAGGAACTAAAACTTTTGCATTGTAAATGTAGTAATGTGATAAAGGCTTGGTGTAAAAGTCAACAAATATCTTTTGAGAAAGATGGGAATTGGAACAAAGGGTAAATCCAGTACTAAGTGTATTTGGAAATCCAAAATTGTATGAGGGCTAAAAAAGTTGCATATTTCTTTGTGTCTAACCTCTTATGTCCCTTCTGAGGGATGAGGCTGTTTGGGGAGCTTTTTACATGCTATTGGAAGAAGGGGAGAAGAAAACTTTCCCCATTTCACTTTTGTGGCCCCCGTTGATGTCCCCTCCCCCTTCCCCCCACCGCAATCCATCCAAGATTTGAGTTGCCCTCTGCTGATGCCCCTCTCAGCTTGTATACACATACATACATTGAGCTTTTTCTCCTCCTTTTTGTCCATGTTGTGCAAAGCTTTTGTTTCTTGAAGTGGAAACCATGGTTGTTCTGATTCTCTCAGTATCTGAAGCAGGGCTTAATTCCACAGCGCTACTAAGCACTAGATTTTACCCTAAAAGAGTTTCCTTGTATTTCATTTAGACCATAAGCAGTTAGCACAGGGTATGAAACACTTACATTTTCCCCTGAGGAAAAATTTGCTTATCAGTGGAAATCTCCATGCACACCCGAGCATATTTTTGCTAAGTACAACAACTGTGAAATGTTAGCTGTGTTTGCTTAATGTTACCGTTTAGCAAAATTTTGTGCTATGGCTAGCAAAATATTTCCTGAATGGTGAGCAGCACCTTCAAATTGGGCCCTGTACTATTAATTCAATAAAATTTGTCAGGCTCTTTCTTCCACCTCCATCCCAATCATCCTCGAGAAAAAAAGGAGTGTTTCCTTACCTACAGCTCTGCATGGAGTCCCATTGTGGTTTAATTTGGTATTAAGTGGAACCTGTATCATGCAGAAAACTTTTACATTGACTGACTGTGGCAGGATGACCGTATGTAGGTTAACAGAATGATTGAGGCAAGTTCATGGTCAGGACAGACGGGTATTAAAGACACTTGCCGCAGCACTGCCATATCAACTGTGTGCACTGTTCATCCAGATCAGTGCCTTTCAGTACAAGATTGTTTTGTTGACGTTCTATGCTAGCATGCTGAATTTTTTCACGGCACAGTGCCGATTGTAGTTTGGCAAGACTTTGAGTTACCACAAATCTTCTTTGCATCATAATTAGAGCATTAAAATGCTGCCTTTAAAATACATAATGTTTTCACTGAAAATTAGATTGCTCTTGCTTGTTTTTTCCATCTTTGTTTGCAGGGAAGAATACAGACCATGTATTACCGGGGTAATTTTTTGTCAGCATCTGATTGTACAACATTCTTCCAGTGTGAAAATGTAATTGAGGTAAGTTTGACAACCTCAATTTTTAATTTAATAATGAAAAGAAAATTTGCTTGAATATTTAAAAAAACTGTCCCAGAACAATCAGTCAGGCCTCTTGCCACAAAGCATTGAAATCTGCACTCGGCCCTTTCCATAATTTTTCAGGTGTGTTTTGGTGGGCTTGTGCTCATTCAGTTGAAAATTAGAAATGCCTACTTCCCACCATACACTTTTGAGAATGCAGATCACACAGTGCCAGTGGTCCAGTTCCTGCATGGGTCCTTAATGACAAATGCTAAACAATTTTGCATAGATATCAGCCAGGCAAGTCATGTCATACCCTTACTTGAGGGAGCATTCCCTCTGCTCCATGCATGGGTAATTGGATTTGGGACTGCCTGAAACACCTGATTACATTTGGCCAGTCAGTGACCAGCACTTTTTTGGCGGCAGTACCTGCTGCCAAATTCATTTCAAACTGACCAGTGTATATTGCGTTGAGAGTCTCACAGGTTTCATAGGTGTCAGGCTACCGATATCTTCTGGGAAGTGTGAACTACCAAAATGCAATTGATTGCTTATGACCTTTTCAAAGAAAGGCACTAATGATTAAAAATTTCATTTGTAAGCTTCCAGAAATGTCCAAAAGGTTGCCACATGGTAAATCTGCTTCCCTTTTTTAAGGTTCCACCTTCAACCACAGTCCCCCCGAGCACAGTATCATACGAACCCCTTTGGCCAGATTGGCTGTCAACACCAGCAACAACTACAGTGGCACCTGAGCCCCCTCTCCCCGAGCCTTCAACCCCTGAACCCACACCCCCAGCTCCCGTAACACACCCGCCCCAGACAAAGCCTCCAACAGAAGCGCCAGTGATCACAGAGCCGCCAACAACAAGAAGTCCACCATCCACCAAGCCATTTCTCGTGCCAGCCACAATACGGACCACAACACAGACATTCACAGTTGGGGTGTGTATTTTAAGAGGAAAGATCACTTACATTTTACATCTTCAAGTTCAAAATTAGGGTGTACTTCGCAACTTTCAAATTCACCTTATAGTGATATGCAGTATTGCTTAAAAAAAACTAAGATTTGCCTTTACAAAGCCAAACTTAAGTTACAAAATGTTAGATTTAAGATTTAACATAACTGAAAGAGCAGGTGGATGTTTCCATTAAAGTAAAACTCATTAGGTATCTGTTTCATATCTTTCCATTCTTTGAAAAATCTGGCTACTTGTGCTTGTATTTTTGTTAGTTATCTCTTTCAAATAGCCAAAAGTTGGAATGGCCCAGTCGTTGTTTTAAACCTTCAGGTCATTTTGTTGAATATCACATGTATATATTGAATTTGACAAGCTTACCATGTTTTGACGAATTTTTAGCTGAAAGATGCTGCCCCCCAAAAAAGGCCTGTCGAAATATCAGATAGCCCAATAAGCACTCAGATGATATAATCTTCTTTTATCTAATGTGCCAGATAAACCAGCCCGCTATAGGAACCGTGCATCCTTTGTGTTACTCTCCGTAAATTTAGCTGAAGCTACAAAAGGCCTTTACTGTCTTTCATGAGATGATTTGGAAGGATTTTTTTTTCCCAGACAAAACATCCCATTCTTGATGTAGGCATGCCAGGCCTCCCTCCTGGCTTTGTTGACCAGCTGCTAAGACATGATGACGAGCAAACAGTGGTCTACCTCCTGGAAGAATTGGCCCTAAATATGCCTGTAAGTCTGCCATAACCATACTGCAGTACCATCACATGACATCAGATCTTATTTTGCAGTTTAAGTTTCTCATCCATACTTTGATCGAATTGTCATGCTTGTAGTACTACTTTTTTGGGTGCTGGGATAGATGTTTCGTGAGAAAGCCTAACATTAATAGGCTTCATATCACTCATAACTCACATATATGTCCGTGTAGTGCAAATTGCATGCATTTTTTACCATATGATCATCTGTATCCTACCATATGCTTTTTATGATAGGATTGGAGGTGTGTAAATGTATGCCAGCTGTATGGAAGCAGTCACTTTTACTCCTTTGTTAGTGATGGTGCCCCCAAGCTGACTATTGTTTTAAACAGAAGGTTGTCAACTCTTCAGGCCCATCATCTTTTTGTTATAGAAATATGTTTGTCGTTAGATTCCTAGTTACCTTGCTGCATTTCCCTGCTTTTCTTTAGCTTTTAAACAAATTTGTTCTTGTTTCTAGACTGCCTATGGTGATCGTGGTCCACCCGGAGCCCCAGGTCCTGAAGGTGAGTCTGGACCACCAGGAGAGCTTGGACCTAAAGGGGCAAAGGGCATCAAGGGAATGGTAGGCAGTGTTTCTTTGAAGTTTGTCTTCATTACATTGTGCATTATATGGAGAAAAATGCTGTGGTTGCATAGAGAGTTTCCAGTTTCTTGGTGCCAACGTAATGTGTGAAATGGTTACGTAGCTGTCAAGTTCTCAGCTTTCAAGTTTTCGGTAGACTTATCATTTGTGCTACAATGACTGTGTCTACTTACAATTCAGAAGGCTTAGATTCAAACTGACAGCCTTTCTTAAGTTTTCAAGCAATCCTCTCCCCTTTCCTACAGATAGTGTATAGCTTTGGCTTTTTCTGAAGTTTTACAAAATTGACCGATTCTACTATTTTGATATTTTGAGTTCATTACTTCAGAGGACTCAATAAGAAAATGCTGTGAGTATTCAGTGGTCAAAGGTGCATCCTGCATAATTTGTCTTGCAAAAAACTTCCCATGGACCACAGGATGTTCGTGAGCAAGCGAACAATGCACACACGAGGTCAATCTGTAGAACTATGGCAAACAAAAATTAATGTGTACATTTTCTCCTCAAGGATGCAATTTCGCACAGCCAGGAGTAGTTGTCAGATAATTTACTTTCAAATGTTCAAACACCTTTAATTTGTCCAAGAAGCCATCATCACAGTGAAGTTTAGGCAGCGTACACGATCCTGCATGAAATTCTGTGTACTGCCTTCAACTTTCTCTCCCACTAATTTTTCTATGCTATTTGTTTCTCTTTTGTGATGCATCTGTATGTTGTCCTCCCAGAGGATTCCAGGCTATCCAGGTTTCCGTGGTCCCAGAGGTCCCCCAGGCCAACCTGGAGGGAAGGGAGAGGATGGACCACCAGGCCCACCGGGACTGGATGGGTCCAAGGGTGCGATTGGCCCGCGTGGGGGCCAGGGACTTCAAGGTTCAAGGGGTAGGAGGGTGAGTGTTTCAGGATTAGATTTCACCCCAGGCAGTGAAAGAAGTGGATTTCGTGGAGGTAGTGAAGTTACACGACACTTAAAGAGAGAAGGTGTGCTGCAGCTGGGCATTTATATCAAATCTGTCATCATGACCAATGGTGCCCCTCCATTTGTGGTTGTACAGTTTGGGACTTTATGTGCAGGCAATTAACATTATGCATGAAGTGTATACTCAATCATACCAGGCACTGTGATGTCTTTTTTATAAATACACTGTTTGTGCCCAAAGGCAAAGACATAACTTCTTACCTGTATGCACAGATTTCGATCGTCTTTGTTGACTGTGTAATGAGATGACTGCTCACAACAACTTAAAACAAAAGCCATGAAGTCTGTGACTTAAATTGTAATTGAATTTAAAATGATTCCAAAAAGGTAGAAATCTACCCTAGGGGTTCGATTTCATGGCTACACCATTCACTTAAGTATCACTGTTACATATTCCTAATACTGATAGTTCTGAGGATGCCTCGCATCTTCAATAATACAGTAGCGGTGCAAGCTTAAAAGAATGTACAGCCACAAGCCAGTGGCAGAATTCTCAGTTTGAAAGGCAAATTTCGCATGAATGTTGTTGGCAAACCTGAAGGATTACGTGACAATTTGAAAAATTTATCCTCTTGATGTAATTTGTGAAGATTGGACCACAGAAGTGCCAAAGATGCCACTTCTCTGACCCGAGTCACACACTAATCTCAAATAATGGGATTGGTATACTTCTGTCCATGAGCAGGGCTCTCTGCCAAAAGAACTTACTTTTTCATCTCCAACTGTAATAATAGTCTGTACCCACAAATTATGGCCAAGCATGTGGTAATGCATACAGGTCGACAAACCCTGTTAAAGCTTACTGGAGCTTTGAATGCAGAATGCAGAGAGTGAACACCTGTTTGAATTTATGGATCACAGTTGCTGAGATCGTGAAAACTTTCACTATTTACAGGGAGGACGAGGCATGAAAGGACCACGTGGTGACATGGGTGATCCTGGTGAAAAAGTAAGTGACGTAATGTAGGCTCCACAGTGTATTGCAAAACCACTACAAGTTCTCTTGACATATAGAAACTTTGTAAATAAAACAAAGAAATAGTAATGCTGAAAACAATTCACTTTTCACATATAACAAGGTTAAAGATTAAAAAACACCGTTGACAGTTTTGGCAAATCTCTCTCTCTGTCATTCATGATAATTAGTCGTAATGTGTTTCGGTGGGCTATTTCTGTCATTTATCATTGTCATTTCATTTCATTCTGATATTTATAATTTCATTAAAGAACAATCCATAATGTCATATGAGTTCAAGCATGTGCGGTACATGTGAGTCAGTGTACAGCTGTGCTAATAAAATCACCTTCAAGTGCATACATGGAGGTCCTCAAATGACCTACAACGCGCTTTACTCTGAGCATGTGCCATTAAAATACCAACCAGGCTCACTGTGAACAACCTGCTACCAGAGTCTGCTCTGTAAGTTGCTGAATCAAGGAAAACTCCCTGTGGCCCCAAATGATGGGAGCTTGTCCCTAGAGCGAGTAGTGATCATGCATGTATTCTGTTATACCAGTGCTACACCCTTCTTCTCGTTTTTTCCTGTGCTCCAGGGTTATGCAGGATTTAAAGGAACTTCTTCAGAGCCAGGATCCTCGGGGCCACCTGGACAAACTGGCTTCATGGGACCCATGGGACCAATGGGAGAACCAGTAAGTGTTTTCCTATTCTCCTTTGAAGTAGCGAGGGCTCTTTTCACAGATTACTTGCAAACCAGTCAGTACAGAAAAGCTGTTCTCGCGATGAATAGGTCTAATAATCCAATATTGAAGCACTGACACCAAATTACCTGACCAATAATAGCATCCATGGTTGTGCATCGAAGTGACTGACGAAGTTCTGACATCCATTCGTTTACAAATGGTGCTTCCACGCACCTGCGGCAGAACCAGGGGGCCATTGCCCTCCCCTTCCCACCTTTGAAAAGTAGTTAGTTCCCCCCACACACTTTATAGGCCTGCCATCCATTGAAAGTTCATTGCAACTTCATGATTGTATGCTTTTTAGTCTAATGGCGGGGGCTTAGCCCCCCTCCACTTTTAAAACTGTTCTGCCACTGTTGCTTCCAGTTGGAGCCTACAGTGCAGACATAAGTGTCCCAAGGGAAGCAAGAGAGGGCCTTTCCCCAACCCAAAAAAAATTGATTAATAAAAAAGGGAGAACAGAGGATAAAGCAAAAGAAATGGGAGGGAAAGGGGAGAGATGAAAGGGGATGAAAATCACCAATTTGTGTGAAAAAATGCTCAAATTGTCCACTTCTCCCCCCCCCCCGGAATAATCCTGGCGACACCCATTGTGTGGAACTTGAAGAGAAGCACAGGTTGTTGCCCTTGTAGGACCTCATGGATCTGTCTGTAAACTGGAGTAAAATATAGCCATGCAACAGTTTCAGGATTCCAAACCCACTGATGCATCAGTTTCTGCTGAAATTGTCTTCGGAGTTCTGATTCCCTGTGAATTTTCACTTCTGTCACCAGGGACTAAGGGGTAACCCAGGCATGCCAGGAATTCCTGGATTCCCCGTGAGTACAGTTATTTATCAATTTTGCCTTTCTAGCCTGGGACATACAAGTACATCCTGTGTACATTTCATTATTTTAAAGAGTGCTTGTATATTGCCTTGAAGGAATGCTCAAATTGCTTGCCTGGTGTGAGGTTAACATTTGTATTTTTAGTTTTGTGGACTATCTATCCAGTTGATTAAGTGTTACGTTTTCAGTTTATTCTGGTCAGCTATAAAACAGCTTTTTTCAAATCTGTGTAAATTGAGGTATGGTCCTTTCACTAATAAATGAAAAGGTCTAGGATTTATTTCTTCAGGTTTTTTTTATTAGATTATTTGCCAATACTTTGTAGTGATAATTACTACTGTCACGTGTATATGAACGGAATCATGCAGTGCCTGATTAGAAATCCAGCTCTGTGGTCATAGTTGACATCATTGCCAGTGTCTCTGTCTTTGTCATTGTCATTTTTTATGATGATATTAGTACTGGATCAAGAGGGGGTGATGCCTGCCCCCCATTTTTGGGATTTTTAGTTGTTTTAAGGTTCTCTCTTTCCTCCCTACTTTTTGCTGCCAACTGGGTATTTAACCAGTATAACAACAATACTTATCACTAAAATATGCCCCATTTATATGTTCAGGGTTCACATCCATTTGGGGTACCCTCTTAGGAAATACTGGGTGCCCCCTCCCCTTTTGGTGTTGCTGGATCCACCAACGGATGTTATTTAGCTTTGTTGGTATTACCAACTTTGTCCTGCCATCAGTCATTCAGTGTCATTGTATTGTCAGTGTCATCAAGTTGATTTTGTCTATTGCAGGGATTCATGGGCTTTCCCGGTGAGGATGGTGAGGCAGGGGAGGTTGGTGAAGATGGTGATCCAGGACCCCCAGGACCTCTAGGAGAGAGAGGGGAACCGGTATGGTGGCATGAATCTCTCCACCATCTCATTTGTTTTGGTGTTACTTTCATATTTCTGTAAAAAAACACACTGATAACCAAAAGCTGAATCCAAGTTGCTTTCTTTTTTCAGTGAAAAGCCATTGACCTTAACTGTTCTTTAAATTCCAAAACACTTTCATAATTGCATCCAGTAATTCAGAGCAAACTTTCAAAGATGTTGCAAGTGGGCGTACATCAAAAGAGTTGAACTTACACAGAAACGTTGCATTTTAATTGATTGTTTGCACTCCACAAGACAGAGCAGTCAATATCAACATTGGACAGTGAGTTTTGAACTGGTTTTGAAGAAACATCAAGCAGTTCTGGAATTTTGGAAGGGAATGGGGACAATCAGCTGAAGTTACAAGATGATGAATTTGTTATTTTCAAGAGTTTAGTTTTTGGTTTGACAGTATATATTATTCTGTCACCATTTTTCTGTGAAGGAGAAACAGTTCTGTCAGATTTCTTCCGGCCAACACAATATGCGTACCTTGGCATCTTTTTGCTGTCTTTTAGAGAAGCAGCTCCCGCTTCAGATTATATGATGTACGCAGAGACTGTCAAGTTTTCTCCAAATGATTGACATGAGATGCTTTTGTGCCTGACTCATTACAAACAGGGATTACTGGGACCCCCTGGATTTCCTGGAGTCAATGCTAGCGGGATTGGGCCACCTGTGAGTAGTACAGGATTTGATTTCTTTCCATGAATAATCTGGGCGTCTTTGACTTCAGGCTTTATTATCGCAAATATAGATCCCCTATAACACTGAAACTCATTAAGGTCAACACAGCTCTGTTTTCTGCTGCAAAAACATCCAAAATATTATAAGGATGAACAAAGATACTGACAGGAGCAAGATTTGGGGCCGACCTCATTTGAGAAGAGGGTACCTGAGCAGGGGCACCCAGCAGTTGGGCCTGAGTGTTGCACATTATATCTTCTCCCCCCTCCTGCTTTTGCTGATGCTCTTGCACAGATTCCTAATCCAACCGTGCCCCCTCCCCATTTACACCTTGTGAAGGGTGGCATTGATTATTTGTATGTTATATTGTATCTCTTCAAGGGAGTCACCAGTTATTGTTGTGTTATGTTCTATCTATTCAAGGGACTTAATGGATCAGCAGGACCCCCAGGGGAGCCTGGAGCACCAGGTCTAGCTGGGACACCAGGCCCACGAGGTCCACCAGGAGAACCTGGCCCAGTGGTAGGTAGACATTTTAGGTCCTCTCCTATCAATTTGACAGCACTGATTCAATAAGCATGTTTGTGATGGCACGTTTTTAAAACTCAGCCAGGGCAATTTGGGTAGCACAAAGGATGGAGTAACTGATCAAATACATAATACGGGCAATTCACAGTGCAGCGCACCACCAAGAGATTGTCATGGCAAGGCCTTTTTGCATTGTGGGATAAATAGTCAACAAAATCTCATTTGCCAGTGCACTATGCAGGGAAAACTTTACTTTTGTCCGAATTTTTGTTTGTCTCGTTGAAAATTCAAAATTTCTTTTTCAAATGGGTATTAGAGTTAGTGTGGTGCAGGGAGCACTGCAGTCGATCCAATTTCTCCAAATTAAGTGCGCTTAATCGCGGCAACGTGTCAACCGTAAACTTGACAAGTGGCCTGCCTGCGGCAAACTCTTGGTGGCATGCTGTATTGTGAATTGCCGGTATTAACACTTTAAATTCGTTCAGGTTGGAGTCATATTTTGCCATTTTTCTGTTATCACCCTGTGGTGATGAAATGTGTTCGCCTGTGGTAGATGGAGGGCAAGGGCAGTGGAGGCCGTGGCCTACCCAAAAGGAGATTATTTTTATAAATAATGAGAGAGAATCAAGCTTTGGTCTGTTTTATTTCTCATCCTTCCAAAAGCATGTATCAACCCCACGATGCAGCCTTCCATCTCTGAAAGGCCATGAAATGTTGTTTCCTTCCATCTAAAAAAGTTTTTGGCCCTCCCCTCAAATTTGGTACTGTATCCACCTTAGGTTTCAGCTTGTCATAAAATCCAATACAGCCTTTCAGATTAGGGGTATTATTTTGTCCAACCTTTACACTTTCCATCTGCTTCAGATGACTGAATTATGGGTCCATCTTAAAACCTGTTCATTCCATTAGGCCCACATAGTACTCAAAGAAGTTAGAATTAATTTGTGCCCAGTGTTTGTGCTGTCTGGTAGTGTTACTCCATTTTGCTCTCCATGATTTGGTTACAAGGGCAGGAATGGCACCGAAGGGTATGGAGGATTGAGGGGCAGCCCTGGCCCAGATGGACCACCTGGTGACAGAGGGGAGCGGGGCCCAAAAGGAATTAAAGTAAGCACAATCTGAATGGAGATTCAATTGATTTTACCGGCCATTCTTTTCACCCTATTTAGAACCAGGCTTTTTCAGACCACCTCATAGCAATCCCCTTTCTAGAACTGGGCTGTCACATACTAGATCCTTTTGAAGCTTTCTCTTCATTTATAGACTTATTGATAAGTGCGTCTGTAAAGTTTTAATTCAATCTGAGACATGGTTTTGTAGTCACAGTCATTTGAATTCATGGCTTTATGTTTGTCAGCTCATTTGCATCGTGCATGTCATCATTTGCATGCATTGAGCACACCCAACCTGCGTTGGAGTAATGGGCATTTTGTGAGAACAGCACTTCCAGTTTTCACAAAATTTGTGTCAAAATGACTGTAAGACATCCTTCTGAAACACCGATGAAGGCTCGACACAGGGAAAAATACACCGTGGGGATATTGGAGAAAATTCCTCCCCCCCTTTTGATAAGGTTAAGCCTTTCAAATCATACCACTGTGCTATCTGATTGTTCCACTTTGTCAAAAAAATTGTGACAATATTGGATTGAACAAAGACAGGAGTGCCAGGCAGTACTTTTGCATGTCAGACTCAGGAGAAGGAATGTACATCAACAGAATGCTCCTGTATTAGCCACTAGTTTGCAGGTTGTGTGCTTGTATCTGACCAACAGCCAAAATGTGCTCATGCCCAATGACAGCTTCATTACATAAGTCCCCTTGCTGGGACTACATATAGTGTAAGTCAGCAACGAGAGTTAGAGGCCATTTGCTGCAGTGGAGCAGTGCATGTGGACAGGTTGTACGCGCACGTTACATGCCTCTATGACAATGGGCTTAAGAAGGCGTTTGTAATCACAGGGGCGAATTTCGAGGCAGTGCACCGGGCGCGCACCCTCCCCACCACATCCATGACAATGAATGGTAACTTGCTCCATTGCATTTACATTCTTACTACGGACTTTGCACTGCACGCTGATATTTGATTGCTCCTATCCCCCTTCTGAAAATCCTGGGTCCACCCTTGACTACATTTACGTCGTCTCCTCTGATAAGTCTATTGCCTTTACACTTTATAATGATTAAAGTATTGCATATATTCAGACAGTTTTGGTCCCTGTTATGAAAAGCTTACGACCCAGCAAATGGGCCATTTTACATAGCAAAGGAAATATCATGATGTGAGACGCTCAGTACTTTGTCACACAAAACGTGTTTTGAGTGTTTGTGCAATAAGTAATGCCACGGTTGTGTGACAGGGTCATCAAGGTCTAGAGGGGCAACCAGGGGAGCCTGGATTTGAGGGTTACCAAGGCGATCAGGGTGAAAAGGGACGAGAAGGTAGAGCAGGACCACCAGGCTCCAGGGTAAGTTCTTTTGGTACAGTTGTCACTGTTTCCCTTGATAAGGTTGAGTCCAAGTTGCACCAGATGAGATTTGAAGGCTTACATGGTGAATGATTTTGCAGCAGCACCTTTTCAGAAATATCGTGTAGGTGATTTGATGAGGTTCCCTACAGAACTTGTTATTTGTTCCTGTTACCTGCCTCATGTTCCACCCCCATATTTTGTATGGGAAAACGGATTATTCTAATATGATTAACACTTTTTAAGAGGGAACCACAATTGGAAACTGTATTTAGAATAGAACTTGTATCAATGGGGCACTTAACAATTGTTGACTTCTGTGATGTGGGATATGATGTTTTGAAAACCCGAGGGATGCATAACGCTCCCAGGCAAGTGCGTGCCCAAGGGTGATCAAAATGTCATATCCCGCATCACAGCAGTCAACAAATGTTTTTTTGTACCCCTGTCTTTATTGTGTTGAGGCCGAGAAAGTTATCCAGAGAAACAAGTTCTGAATTTCAGAAGTTCAGAATGTGACATGCCTACTGTTATAATTAACATAACAGACGTAAAGGGTATCATCTGCAAATGCACTCTTCCCTTACTTTCTTTAATTGCGTAAACTTTAATGTGAAAGTAGTGCAGGTAACAGTGAGTACAAGTTCACATGTCATGTAGTCTGGTTAGCAGTCCCTGCATTACATTATATGCTGCAGGGACAGGAATGGGACTAATACACAAAACGTATCATGGGTACCATGCAAAACTGTCTCGTGCGAATGCACATGCTATTGGCAGAATGAGGTATCTCATGGTGAGTGTGATATGCGGATACATACTGCCCTGTCATGTGATTGATCTGGACCAATGAACAGACATTCTGGCCACATGCTCTGTGCAGAAATAAAAGTTGTTAAGGGTAGTTCCAGAAATTAGGGGTCCATTTTCTTTTCGTGTCCCTGTCACATCAGACATGTGATTTTGTAAGTTCATAACACTTTTTCTAATTTCAAAGAATGATGAATTAACGCAAATTACCTGCCAAACAAATAGCAATAGTTTGAAATCAATTCCAGTGACATTTCCATGTCAAATATAAAGGTCAGATATAACAGGTACATGAAAATGTCATACTTTTGGAACCCTAATTTCTGGAATTACCCTTACTTATAATTAGAAAATTTTAAGGCCAACTGTGAAACTGTCGACATAAAACTAACCAATCTCTCCTCATCTCCATGCCTCATAGTATATCACAACATTCTATTTTGCATTGGCTGTTTATTTTGTAGGGCGAGGTGGGGCCCGAGGGTGATCCTGGTTTACCCGGTGAAGCTGGGGAAAAGGTGAGTCTCAGTGCTGACTTGAAGTGCAATCTGGGCCATGCCATGAACTTGATGGAGTTGACGATAGCCGTATAACTCATACATCCATAGCTAGCACGGCCCTTCCAGGTTAGAATGGGGATATATGTGTACTTGGTAGGCCTAATTGATATCCCAACAGCTTCAGTGAGTAGTACATGCGGAAGTGTGGACACCTCCAGTATGCATTGAGTTGAAATGCTGATTCTGTGATACTCAACAACCATTATAAAACTGCATGTCAAGGAAGTCCACCCTCCAGTAATGGCAAAAGTCATTGTGTCAGCTGTTTGCTCAGAAAAACCAAGGGCCATTTTAATTTGTGTAGTGGCTGTTGCAGTGATTTGCCATGGCCAAGCAGAGGGCTTCTTAGTTTTACAGAGTGATCACTTTCTCACAAGTCTGTCTGTAATCAGGGGTGTGAGAATTCAGCATTTTTTTTTGTTTAGATGTTGACCCTGATTTTCGTCTTTTTTGTGCACCTGCCATGTGCAAATGTATGGGGACCTCTTACATTTCAGCTGGTTGTTTCCTGTTTTCAGCTTTATTGTAAGTTGCCACTTAAAGGCAATGAGGGCAATGAGAACCTGTGACTTTTTTACAGAAGTTTCACATTTCCTTCCTTTAGACATTTGAAGATGGATATTAAAGGATGCCGTTCAGAAGCTCCACACCACAAAGTGACAATGTTGTCAAAATCTCAACTGCATACTTTTTTTCATCTTCCCACAGGGGGATATTGGGGCTGACGGTTACTCCGGCTACCCAGGCTTGCGTGGGGACAGAGGCCTACCAGGAATACCTGGAATACTTGGGGAGGAAGGGGAAGAGGTAAGTGCACATACATGTAAACTATATTCGGTCAAGAATACGGCTAATGTTAAACTCAAAGCAACCTCTGACTTATGTCAGGTGAGCAGAGCGTGCAGTATTTACACATCGTCTAAACGAGCAGGTCCTTTCTGCATGGGAAGTAAACTTCATCCCTTTGATGTTGTGATGAAGAAATTGTATTTCTCCGCTGCAGGGGGAGCCTGGCCAAATAGGTGTACCTGGCAAAAACGGTTCCGAAGTCAAGGTAAGGAGTCTGTAATTGTTCTTTACATGTTGTCCTCAACCAGTAACCCTAGTACCTCTGGTTTTCAATTTAAAACAAATATTTCAAGGTGAAACCATTTTCTCCCTTTGTGTATCTTGGTGGATAATTGATTTTCATAATGGCTGTGCACAAGTTGATTGTTCGATTTATAGCTCAGTCTGATGAACAGAGAATAAAGTAAAACCATTCAAGGACTGGAGATCATCTACATATAATTTCAACAATACTTGCAAGTTTTATTATATCAGATAGCATGTAGCTTTAATTTTCAACCAGTGACCAGGGAGTTTGTTACCTTTGATGTTTATGAGAGCAGTTCTTGATATTTGATTCCCACAGTCGTTCTACTGAGTGCAGTTTTGGAGCACATTCATCATGAGTGTACTGTTTCTTTTACATGTGGGAATTGTGGTTTTGTACTTATTTTTTAATGACTTCAGTTTAAGTCAGGCTTTTGTGTGTGAATAAGCATGGGTGTGTCTGTATGTGAGCCTTGAAATTGTATTTCAGTTTGTGTGATATCACGTGTTAGCAATGGAGAAATACAGAATGAACTGCAAGGTCATGTATGTCAGATGTTGACCATGAAGGTAACAGGTGGCCTTTAAGGAAACTCCTGGTGTCAAGTTGTATTGTGAATTGATATTTTTAAGATGCTTGCGCTATTGGGCCAGTTTTTAAGACTCCTTGAAGAGGCTTTACAGACTCGGGGTTTTCCAGATGAGAATGTCCAAATCTTTAGAAAGACTTGTCAGAAAATCAATTTGAAGACTTCACTATGGGTGTATTTTAAAATGAGAAATGTATAGGTCTGTTGAGGAATAAATGCTCTCTAAATATTCCACAAATTAAACAAATCAAAGAAGCAAAACTGAAACAACCGTGTAATTTGTTCAGATCGTAGTTATAATATTCCAAACATTTGCATACAATTATACTACAATGTACCATTCATTTCAAAGAACAACCTGCCTATGCTTATATTTGACGGTCAAATGTAATGATGGCCATTACATTTCTTGGGCTTTTTTTTTTAGGGACCACAGGGTCGACCAGGGCCAATTGGACCCACAGGGGCTCCGGGCACACCTGGCTACGATGGTTCACCTGGGCCCAGGGGTCCCCCTGGACTCCCTGGTGAGCCCGGACTGGACGGTTACCCCGGGAGAAACGGAACTAGAGGGCGGAGGGTGAGTGAATTCTTCGGTGGGACTCTTCTAGTTCGATAGTTCCAATCTGGCCCCTTTGTGAACCAGTAGCAATCTTTGGCATCTGGATTTTTCTCCCTCAGAACTTTCACAGGGAAAAGCCACTTGGTTGTCAAAATGTCACTTTATGCAAAATGCTTTAATGGCTAGTTTGGCCTCATCATTGCTTCAGACTTTTGGTCATGGTTACAGGAATAGTAGGTTGAATTTATGTGTTTTCAAATTAAGCCATTCGAAGCCATGCACAGTGTTAAAATTGAACAAGATAAATATTTTTTATGATGTGTATGTTTACTTTCAAAGTTAATGTAACCAGAGTGGCAAGGCTACAAAAAAATTGAGTCAGTGACCCGAATCTTTCTTACGAAAGATAAAAAGATTTATTCTCTCCCATTTGCAAGGATTAATGCAGGTTCACATTTTGTACAATTGGATGCGACTATGTGTATATCAAAAATAAACGACAGCCTTATAAGTTAGATACGTCGGTCATCTGTGAGAGATAAAAAAATCGAAAATCTACATCAGCCTTTCAGTCGTATCCCATTGTGTACATGATTAACAACTTGGCATCCATACAGTTCATAAATACTAAGCTGTCAGTGCACATATATGTACATGTATTAAATGGGTTACACTGATCATACTCAATACATGGCCAATCATATTCATAACCGGCTCTATAAAAAAGGTGTATAATGTAATTTTTTAAGTAATCTCATTTTACCTTCAATTAGAAAGAGTAACTTAAATGATACATCAATGCAAAGAGTTTATTTCGGCATTTTAATAAAAAATGTACAAGTAAGAGTGTTGGGGATTTCTACTAATTTCCACTGTGCAGGGTTCTTTAAAAAGGCCTGTAACTCAAGAGTAGCTCTGGCGACTTATTACCAATTTTTGCAGAGTGGGTCACATTTCCATCTGCAATTTAACCAAGAATAGCTCTAATCAAGAGATAATTTATCCGATTGATGTATAGACCTTATGCGCATGACGTTACATTCGAGGGCATTTCCTTATTCCACTAAGGCAAGCTTGAGTAAACCAATTTTGTGCATTCATTGTAACAAAATTAAAATGTCAACAGACAGCCTTCTAAGACACCAACAAGGTACAACCCCTATATGTACGTAAGTTCAGTACGATATACTCAGCATTACAGGGTGTTAATGTACCTCCGGATTAAATGAGACCTAAACCTTAAACCTGGTCAATACGAAGGTCACGTTATTCAAAATATGCATAACCCACGTAAATGTCGAGCATTATAATAAGATGTTAACACACTGTAAGTACATGTATGCTTAGTGTGATCATTCCCAAACTTGGGTGATAAAGTATGTAAAAAAGTCTGACAAGCTTTTAAGAAAAAGATTGATACCTATGACCTGGTGAGGATGTTGCCTTGCAGAATATCCCATCACCTAAAAGTAGTATTTCAAGAAGACTGAGCAAACTTCAAATACTGCAAATGTTTACATTTCTCGTACGGAATTGCCCAAATGCTAACTCAGTGCTATGTCTGCATGATATGTCGAACATGGTATCTATTTAACTTAAAATATTAAAAGATCGCAAGTTTGTTGTACTCGCCGACCAAAGCAGTCCCTTATCTCACATGCCTCAAGACGACACTCCATCAAATGCGGTTGGAAATACTGTAGGCCAAGGTGAATGTATAGCGGATTAAAAAGGCCTAACACTATCGTAAGTTGGACATGTTGGACGTGAAGTCCAAAGGAAGAGCATATTTAGATGTTGCTTGGTCTACATGATGAAGGCAAGTGACACCCAAGAATGCACGCATCGCAACAAGGAAACTAACCAAGAGTCCCCCGAATGCAGGACAGCTATTGTTTGGAAAACGCGGCTATGGTGTGACAATAAGTCACCTGAAAATACCAGTCGCAAATTTATGCAAGATATCCAGCTTCGAACAAAGAATATTATTGTTAACTGGTACCTTTGGTACTGAGATGCCGGTGTCATGCGAAATCACCAGTCATTCACACCCTTATTTCCATTAAAGAACAGCGTGAGTCACGTGAGAAAAACCCATCCAAAAAGAGCGAAAAGGGGATGAGATTCCATACCGGACATATTAACATGACATCAGTAAAGACGCGCAGTCTAAATACATAAAACAATTTCACCTATTGGTGGCGCTATTTACAAAGCACATTGTCACGCAGCAAATCAGCTGTACCAGGTTGCATACGATGTGGAATGTGCACTAAGCATAAATATGTAAGTGCCAGGCAGTGTACAGTCTGGCTGGTCACATTAATGTAATTTTTGAGAGATAGGTACATGACCTGTGTGTGTAGTTTTGGGTAATCCTTTTCTGCAATGAATTCCTACAATGCCGGAGTACATACCTATAATGTGTATTGTGTATAAAGGTGTGAAGTGAACATTGCTGTGCTGTAGCACAAAGCAACTGTAGTAATCTTCGATTGCTGTTTCACATTGAGTGATTCTTTTCCAGAGCCTGAGATTGGGCCGAAAAATGGTTGAACAAAAATGTCAGTTAGGTCAATTTTGTTCTGTGATCATCAGCCTTTGACATACCAAGGCCTCTTGAGAACATAGTGTTCCTGTTTTAATGTCACCTAAAACCAGAGTAAAAACACCAACAAAGATTCGCCTTTAAGACATTTATCTTTCCTTGAGACTTTTTGGCTGACCACATCTCCTTCTGATTGGACAAGCATAGCAGGAAGAAAAAAAAATTGGCAGTGTCCTAACATAATGCCACCTCAGCTTTACTAACCATGTGTTTTATTTTTTTTGCTTGTTCATAGGGCATAGCAGGTACGCCGGGTTATCCTGGTGTTGCTGGCACTACTGGACTCACGGTAAGAGGAAAGCTTAACCCTCCTATGTGGAAGTCACTCTTTGGGTCATTTGTTAAACACCTCAAAGAATTACAGCTG
>NW_019091549.1:197857-240636 GCF_001949145.1 Acanthaster planci
CTGTTTCATGTGCATCATTGTGCAGTAAACCAATGCAGTGAAGAGTACTGCACAAAAGACCCTGTGTCATTTTGTGCTGGCAACCAACTGTGTACACACTGAACCTGTGCATGTTTGTGTTCCATATAGAAAACACATGCAAGAGAGTGACTGTGGGCACTTGTGCATATTTGTGCTGTAAAACCAAAGGAGGGTTAATAGCAACACTGATGCCTCCCACCTGTCCACAAGCCACAGTGCACATACTCGCCCATGTTCCCAAGTCTCACAAATCCCCTCTACGGCTCTCCAAGGAGTAAAAAGGTTGCCCATGGCAAGCGCAGGTTAAAACCTGTTTACGCTTCAGAGAGGATTTGTGAGACTTGGGAACAAAGAAAGAGCAGGTTATCCTTTCTTCAGTCTTGTGTTTACTCTTCAGCTGAAGGTGAAACTTTTGAAAGTAGCCTTTAGGAAAGCTGATGTCACGGAGACCAGCAAATCCTGAATTTGTAGAATTACAAATAAGAGCAAGACTTCAGTCTTACTCCCATTGGAAGTCCAAGAAACTTGGCATCCCTGTTAGATCCACATTGTGTTTGGCGTAATTCAAAGTGATTGCAGAAGATTCCCAGTTGTTTTACGGGGCCATTGATAAATCAAAGGGGATCAGCACTGTCCTGTAAGATTTCCTCTTGTGCACTCTCATATCCCCCATGCAAAGAGCTGTTCCCTGGATCCCTTCGCATGTACCAATAGGCAATCAAAATGGTGAGAAACACAGCTGGGTTTTGGGCCAGGAAAACCAGTTTTGATAGCTGTGAATACTGACGCTACGACTTGAGCGGCACGGTACCTGACTATTATCAGTGTGCCAAGTGAGCACTTGGCACTATGCCACAGTAGCCGACCACATATGAAAAATTAACATTCTGTCGCTGTAAAAAAAGTCAAAGTGGGAATGCATAAGTTTACTCAAAAGGATGTTTACAGGGAGTCATGGTAAGTTTCTGCAAGAAGCACAGAAGAAAATTCCGATGGGAACACAGGTTTTGAATTCCTTACAGGTTCTTTTGACTCAGCCTCAAGATAAAGTTTTATAATCTTGTGATTTTTCGTTGTTTTAGGGGTCAAAAGGAGAACCAGGGGAGCCAGGGGGAAAAGGCCCACAAGGAGATCCGGTCAGTAGAAATATCACTGGTGTATGTATGGGGGTGCATGCCCCCCTACAGAGGTCCATGCGACCTCCCCCTTCATCTTCAAGCCATCGCTCATTGGCTTCGTTGCATACCGGGAAAAAAAAGGGTGCCCCCCCCCAATTTCCCCCTTAAAAATTACCCTAGTTGCTCCACTGATTATATTTTATGTCCAGATCATTATTGTGTTGTCAATTTTAAACACATAAATGGCTGTCAATGACTTGGTAAGCACTAAATACGTCAGTACACAACGGAAAAGTGGCAAAATATGAGAGCAGGTGGAGAGTAAAAATGCTAAACATCTCTGTCTGTTCAGAATGTGATTATTTTAATTATAGAAGTATCATACTTTTAATGTTTTCCTTTAATTCCAATTTAGTGCTTTGATTTTCCTTAAGATTTAATGGAATGAGTTATACATTGAACTGCAATTTGGCCTTTCAGTGTCCTGAGATTTCAGTACTAATATATGAATAAATAAATCTCCAAGAAATTCGGCTCAAGGCCCAATTCTCTGCCTGGTGTTGGCAAGGAGATAGTGTTTTGCTGAAGAAACTATTGTTTACTTCATTTCTTGAATGAGGTCACACGCATAGATGTAGCACAGCGGAGATATTTCCGCTTAACAGTGGGGACATTTGCCTGAGAGATACTGGCGGAGCTGTGGGAAACCTCGTCAGTAACAACTCTTCTGCTTATTAAAGTTAGCATGGAGTGTTTGCTCATATACAAAGCTTATCGCCAGTTGCACTGATAGCGAGGCCCACCTACAACCAAGTCTTATTTCCATGTTGTTGAATGGATAGGGTGAGAGAGGACCACAGGGCATCAAAGGTGAACCGGGGGAGCCGGGCCTGCCAGGAAACACTGCTTCAGATGGGTATCCAGGGGATGATGGACTGATCGGTGTTGACGGTCCTAAAGGGATACGAGGTGAACCAGGGCCTCCGGTAAGTAGGCAGTCATATTTGAAATGTGGGGGGGGGGAGTCAGTCAGTTCAGGATTTCTCACAATTCCTTTCAATAGATAATTTATGGACAGTTCTTAAAAAGGAGCAGGCAGGCTTATAACGATGCTATAATAAGGCTTTCCTGCCGGCATTGTTATCATGAGAGGGAGACAGAGGGCTGCTTGCCCCCTTCCCTTCCCGAGGGGAGAGAGTGAAAAATAATGGAAGCAGCAACAGAAGCAAACAATGGATGAAATGGAAAGAGGATGAAATGCACCAATTGGGCTTTAGAAGTACCTCAGAATTGATCTTCCACTGTCAGTTTGCCAGTGACGAATGCTTTACCTCGCACCTCCCCCAGAAAAACCTGCTCCATCCCTCTCTCCCACCTGGAGAAATCCTGCTGACACCCATGCCTGCCAACACGGGCACTATAGGCTTGGTCATTAAGCCCATTGGATGTTCCTGAGATCTCCTTTTGTTCTATCTACATCTTTCTACAGGCCTGTGACTAACTGCGCCATTACCTCTCTTCAGGAATTAATTCCTGTAGAGCAGTTTGACGATTTAAACAGAGCATGCAGGCTTGTAATAATTCTCCAAAAGTACGCTTGCTTGTACTGGCCCTAAAGGCACAACAGTACTATCATCCCCTCCTCACTGGAAATTCCAGTGGACTTATTTTCTCCTATCCACACCTTTCTCTGCTCTGGAAGAATTGACTATTCCTCTACCAAAAGAGTGGAATTAGAACATCCACAATAGAAAATGTTCACTATAATGCTGATTGATTGGATGGTTTGTAATTTAGTTAGTTTTGTGTTCATGAAAAGTGTAATCAGTGTACATACTTCCTGTTGACTACAGGGCCCCAAGGGACCAGCTGGTGTCGCAGGAGACCCAGGAAAAAGGGGATTACTGGTGAGATCATGTGTGGCCGTGCCCGAATTACTTCGCGGCAGTTTGAAATCCCACGAGTCCGTGGCTGTTTCTGCTGCCACTTCCCATGTAGTTTTGTGAAATTTCAAGCCGCAGCCAGAATAGGCCACACACAGCTTCTGTTTTATCAGAATGAGGAAATAAGAATTGATAATATTCTGTGTGTGGCGAATGAAGAATATGTAACACTTCCGAATAATTTCTATTCTGAATTGTCAGAATTTAACATTTGCACAATTTCAGAAGCCAAATGTTATGCTAAGCATGTCCAAAATGTTAGATACAATGATAAATCATGTTTGTGCCATTCAGAGAGGTTTTGGAAATCAAGACTACCCTGCAGGTGAAGACAAAATCTACCCATTTCCCAAATAATTTGTGGCAATTCCTGCTTTGGTAGGATGTTCAACAGCTTTTGGAAAAAAATATATGTGTTGTAATTTTTTTTATGACCTTGTTTTAATCCAGGGTGACAGGGGTACAAAAGGAGGCAAGGGAGAGCAGGGCAAGTCAGGACTTCGGGTGAGTTTTAGGTAAACTTCCCAAATCAGAAGTCACAGCAAAAGATTGTCTCTCAGGCCAACCTGTTAAGATGCTGCGCATTATCCGAGAATGTAGACATACTAGACTGAAGGAAGACACATTTTTGTACATAGATTTAAAATAAATGTCGGGGGAAATTTTCCTTTTGGGAAATGATGCCTAATGTGTGGGGAGTGATCATGTAAGATTTGGTGATGCTTTCCAGTGCAGGATTTCCCATGTATGTGCTTACTCATAAACCCTTGTCCTTTTGTTTTCAGATTTAAAACAACTTGGTACACAGTGTTCTTGTTTTTGTAATAGGACATACACACAAATTAGGATGAAGAACAAGTTTTGTTGCAGAAGCTTGTCTGAGCTTAAACTCCCACTCTGAGTGAAATGCCCATTCACATTGCACGGAAAAGTATCTAATCCAACGTTTCCAGTATGCAGTCATCAGCATTTTAACAACCGAGTGAATTCCAAATCTGATTAATGTGCAGAGTCATTCAATTGTACTTTGCTGGTTTTGAATCTGCCATTTTTATTCAACAGCTGAACACTCATAAGCTGTTGGGCTTTTATTTAGAAGCATGCTGATTTTTGTTTAGCACTCTCACTTGGAAGACCACCTATCAGACTGAATAGCCTTTACTCCTCTTCCCTCTCTCTGCGAACCATTGCAGTATTAAACAAGTCAGTATACTTAACAGCAATGGCAGAAGAAGCAGGGGGAGGCCAGTGGCCCCTACATTTTTCGACTGGGGGCATGGTTCCCCCCCTCCCCACTTTTGGCAAGTGCTATGATGAGGCGGGGCTTAAAAGATCAGTCTATGAATGGTTGATGCCTGACAGTCTCACAACTGCCCCCCACTTTGAAACTTTCTAGCCATATTTGCCGAACAACAGGGGAGAGGGGTCACAAGGAAGCATGTGCCCCCCTCCCCCAGTGGGCATCTGTGTCCTCCTCCCCCCCATTGAAATTTGGAAATGTACACAACCTATGCACTTGCTGCAGTCTGTCAGCTATTGGTGCCCCCCTGAAGAAACTGTGTGCAACCCTGGATGCCTTCCAGAATTTTATGCTGTTGTTTTTGCCACTGGTTCTGAAACACTGTTGTTCTTTTCAGGGTGAGGTCGGTAGGCCTGGAAGAACTGGTGGGCGTGGTCCCAAGGGACAGAAGGGAGACTTTGGCAGCAGTGGCGGATTAGGGATACTGGGCAGGAGTGGAATGCGGGTAGGAACATTCAGTGTGTGCAGATTGTCATGTAAGATACCTTGAAGGAGTGGTATATTCATTGTAGGCATGGGTGCCACGAGGGGGGCACTCCCCTTGCCCCCCCCCAAAATTTGAAAATTAAAAAAAAGAAGATGAAAGAGGAAGGAAATGAAACAAAAGGAAGAAAGGGGATTGAAATCACTTAGTTGCTTGAAAATACCCCGGAATTGACCCCTGCTCTACCATTGACATTTGTAAATTTGCTGCAGATGAGTGCTTTGTACCCCCTCAAAAAAAAAATTAGCATCCAATTTAGTTACCAAATTATTACAGTTTCGGGGATTGTAGTTAATAAGATGATATGTTTTGGTGATATTTATCGACGAAATGTAAATTATGAGAAATAAGGCTTTGAAAATGAATCCATTTTTAGAATATGGCATGTAGTAAAATGCATTGTTATAGTTTAAGTAATTAATTTTCACAACTTTTTTTAATGATGGTAAATCCTATTTTAATTGAAGTCCTACCCAGCCATGTGTGGCCTTGGAAAATTGTTTTGTTGTAAGCACATCAATTTACTTTCAGTCACCCAGAAGATGAGCAACTAAGTTATTAAAATAGTTTAGAAGTGCTTAGATAATAATTTTTTGTATGGTTGAAACCAGCCAGCAGCAGTTAATATTGATATTTAAACCTGGTCCAAAAATCAATTGAATTTTGAATCGGGCTCTCTTCAGAATTAATAACAAACCTGTGCAATATGTGCATAAGTAGGTAGGGGGTCATTATTGGAAAGATCATTAGGTTAGCTGGGATATTTTGCTTTAAGAGCTGTCAAGGGCAGCTTGACATGAAAGTTCTGATAATTGTTAGTTGTTAAATTTGTCTGAGCTTTGCACATGTATGTAGATCGTGTTCACTTTGCGGACTACTCACATAGGCAGCCAAAGTCTGCAGAAATATCACCCTAGCTTGGTGTCAGATTCAAACCCAAAATGTACATTTGCCCCATTGTTTTCAAAGAGGGTCATGTTTTTATTTAGTGTTTAAGTAGTAATGTTTATGTGTTTGTGGGGCTTTTGTAGCATTTTGTGAATTATTCTTTTGGCTTCATGTTCACGGCCAACCACACTTTTGCTAGCCCCTGTAGGCAAACATATCACTGTCATAAGAAGAGAGCAGGCCCTACATGGAGATGTATTGAGTAATGGATTTTAGATATCAGAACAGCTTGACCCTTATTGTAATAGACAAAATCTGGTGAAAAGAATTAGGAGCCATTACTGCGGGGCCATCCTATTCTCGCACAGGTGATAGGTGTGCGTAACATTCCTCCCAACCTGTTGGGTGTTTGGACTTGCCAAGGTGCGTGCGCGGGTTCAAGTGAATACATGTGTTTGAGTGTGACAGCCCTGCAGGAATGGAATCTCCTTGGATTTGTCTATTGATGCTGTTTGAATTCCAGAGAGTGGAAAGTCACTTCATTTGGGGTGAAAATATACTCTGATTCAAACTAGGGACAAGATGAATTTGAGTGAACTTTACTCACCCAGATCAAAATTTTACTGAGTTACCACTGGAAGTGTTTTGTCCCCAAACTATTTCAATCTAAATTCAGAGTAATTTTTCTCTCTGAGTTATCAATTCCTTAGTTTCAGTCTTTGGAAATAAGGGACTGAACTAATTTTCCCACTTGAAATTTGCCCACTCAGGGGCGATACGGCACACGAGGAAACTACGGCCCAAAGGGGGAAAAGGGCGAGAAGGGGGAGATTGGACCGGATGGAGAGCCAGGCCTCATGGGGGAGCGAGGCATCGATGGGCCCCCTGGCCTGCAGGGTGAGCAGGGCATCCCTGGACCACCGGGCCCGCTGGGAAACAAAGGGATACCAGGTCCCCAAGGCTTACAGTACGGGGGCCTCGGAGAGAAGGTGCGTTCAGTTGGTTTCAGTTTTGGCCGAGAGTCCATTTCAGGGTTGCATGGGACATGGTGACACCGCCGGTCCTGTTGGCTAGTGTCTTGAACCATGCATGTCACTGCGTACGTAGCATGATAGTCCTGCTGTGATTTTCAGTATGCATAAATGAGCATTTCCATCCTCTAGACAGTCACTAGATCACACATTATCCTTATTAATGTGCTTGTGGAAATTTTTATCCAGTGACCAATTCACACTGTGAACAGATTTTTCCTTGTGGGAGAAATCTAGGATCAATTAAATTCAAGACCAATCTCTTTTTTTCATTGGTTTGCTTTTGCATTACACTCAAATCTAAAGAAACATGATTCTGTACACATTTCACTTGTGAAAAGACACTTTTTGCAAAATTTTGCTGTGTAGCTTTGTGAGTACATTCAAAAGCAGTACTGAGTGTGGCAATCAAGGGAAGTGAACCCATTCAGGAGGCAGGTGCTGGTGGTCATTCCCAGCCAAAGCCAGCCCGTCGTTTCAAGTTGGTCTCGCTCTTTTGCCTTTGTGAAGGGTAGGAAAGGTATAGAAGGTGTGGTCGGTGTGGAAGGGCCCCAGGGTGCACCGGGTGATGTGGGTCCCCTGGGCGCAAAGGGCAGCAAGGGTGACCCGGGCATCGGCGGGGACATCGGGCCACCGGGTGAACCCGGGCCACCGGGACCAGTCGGACCATTGGTAAGAATTTCCTTATAATTGCCTTTGTTCCAAATTCTTGAATTATGCTGCCATTAATCTATTCATGTGTTTTTTTTCCATGGACTCTGATACTCAAAGCCCTGTACTTTAAATGAAGCAAGTTATCCAATCAATGACAATCGTCAGTCCTTGAATTTCAGTACAAGGTTTCACACACTGTAAGGGGTCACTGTGAACTAAATAAGTTTGGAGTACACAAGGAGAATAGGTTTAATACAGTAGCATGTAAACTTCATTGTCTTGGCAATAGTCACAGTGACTGACTTGGTGTGGCAGTATGCATCTCCTACAAATTTTTAATAAGTGCCACATTCCTAAGCCACTTTAAATATTTCATTTAAAACTTCAAGTCAGTGCTCTTGGCTAAAACAGAAACTCTGGCAAAACTACAGAACTGTCTCTTGGAGAGAAACAATTAATTTGAAGCCACCTTGGCTGTTTGTCTCTTGGAGTCATCTGCAAGATACGAGTTAAGAAGTGAGGATCTAGTCATGAAATGTCATAAGTCTTTTATGGGGGGGCAGGTTTGTAATTCACTGATCTAATTGTACACTCCCATTTTGGAACACAGGGTTTACAAGGTCGTAATGGCTCATCAGGGCGTGATGGTCTACCAGGAGAAAAGGTTAAGAGTTACTTTGAAAAAGATTTGAAGTGTGTTTGGAAATATGAGTTACAGATTCTTTTTAATAAGGCTTTAAAAAATTTCCATCATTTTTGCTAAGTAGATCTCCTTGGAATCATCACAAGCTCAAAATATGGTGCATATCACTCACCTACGTGCTCAGGCTGGGCAGAATGCGGAATTGTCAATTGGGTTCATTCTGAATAGCTTGAGAATCTCACCTAGAACTGAGCAGTTCCTATTGCAGATCATCATACCATTAAATGTCTCTGATAACTGAACATGCAAAAACAACCAATCACAACTCCATTTAATTCCAAAGGCCTTGTGTAGAATGAGAACAAGTTGTGCACACTTCAGAGATCGCATTGGACATTCTCAAAGTTTGCCTTCTTCCAGTTGCGAAAGAAAAATCTTCAAAGCTGTCAAAACTATACCAGCCTTCTGAAAGATTACACCCCAGCTTGCATTAAAGAGGTCAGCAGAATTCCTAGACTGTCTTCACTTTCCTAAGATTGTTCATTTGTAATTTTACTTGTGCTTCAGGGACCCAAAGGAGTGGAGGGATCATACGGCTTATCTGGCTCCGATGGACTCGTGGTAATTACCGTATTAAAGTGTTCTTACAACCTGAGATGAATGAACTTGCTCAACAATTCACCTCTCTGGTCCTTTGACGGAGACCAGTCATTGAGACTGGGGAGGACTGTGCCATTTCTGGAGCTTTTCCACACTTGTGTGCAGAGTGGTATTATGCCTTTATGTTTCCACTCTCTCTTTCTGCCCAACTACAGTAAAAGGTGTACAATTTTGCAAAGACATGCACACCCCGAACATCAGATTTGGCAACAGGAATGTGCATATGAATACGCTCATCATAAAAAAAAATATTGCTGTGGCAATCATTGAATGATGAATTCCAGTGTTGAGACCGTCGCAAGACCAGACACAAGACCGTATACAAGACAAGTTACAAGAAACGGTGAACTATGACAAAGGAATGCTTTTGTTGCCGTTCATCTGAAAAGTTTGTGACTTGAATTCAGACTGGAGGTCTTGTGTTGGCCTTGTGCTGATCTTATGTGGTCTTGTGAAGGTCTTAATTAGTCTTGACTACAACACTGGTTGATTCACACATTTTCAGTGTCCTGTTTGCATGCACAACGTTAAGGAGGGGACGTAGTATTTACCCACATTTGGCACCCAAGTCACTGTTGTTTCACAGTCATCCTCCCACTGAGCTTTGAAGCTTTTCATGGTGAAGGTGGTTAATTAAGGAAGAGGTTTGCAGTAGCACCATGCAGGGATCTCTTTTTTGAGTATGTTCACACATGGCATCAGTTACTGAAGAATGCCTTGTCCTTTGTTCTGCCTGTTCTGTAGGGAGAGCGGGGCATAGCCGGTGAGAAGGGCGACATGGGCGCACTTGGACCGCCGGGCCCGCCAGGGCGCTCAGGCTACTTTGGCATCCAGGGTCCCAAGGGAAGAGTGGTGGGTACAATATGATCAACTGTATCGCCACGTTATAAATGGTCACCCGGGATGTTGTAGGACCCATCTCCCACACAAGGCTTGAATGTTTCAGAATCCTCTGCAATAGCCCTTTATATCCTACATTTTGCATTATTAATGACTTGTAGCAGAACATGAGTTCGTAAACAAGTCACAGAATGCAGCTTACGCAGCAGGGCAGGCTAACATTTTTATGAATACAGTGCTTGGAACCTGCTAGTAGATATCTTGAGCATATCCGAGGTTTAGGATAAAACATCTGCAGGTCAAGTGTAGTTCATGCGATATGTTGTAAAGAAAACAAGGCAAACCTTTTAACTTAAAGTGATTCTGGAATTTGTCCAAGTGGTAATCTGTGTTTACTTCTTTTGGAGCAACTGAGAATTACATTATTATTTCTACAAGTTGTTGTGTTGTGTGTCTTTTGATTGTTAATAATGTATTCTGATATTTTTTGTCTTAATTGGTCTCTGTGAAGGAATTACCTTGTGGGTCACAGAAATATTAATAAGTTTTACTGAAACACAGTAATAATCAGTGCTTGATGTTGTCTGTATGCTCTAAGGTCAAATATATAAAAAGTGTGCATAGACGATAATAATTATTAATTATTAATATATTATTAATTTTGGGCCTTTAACAAAAATCATTCCCTCCTCCCATTGATAAAAAACGTGCTTTGGGAAGAGACTTCTCAAGAATGTGGCTTGCATGCTGCTGTTTGGGGCTTGATCTAGGAACTGCTTCGACTATGAGATGAATAAATGCAAGCTTTGGTTGTTTTTCCTGGAGGCAGGGACTGCGAGGTCGGCAAGGACGCAGGGGTTTCAAGGGGGCCAAGGGGCTCAGAGGCGTGCTGGGCCCCAAAGGAGGCAAGGGCAAGAAGGGATCCAGAGGCTTGGAGGTATGTGGAAGCTGTTCAGCTGTTGATTCAGCTACTGTCAGTCTGTAACACATATCAAGTACATGTACATTTGAAGAGCGCTTGTGCCGTTCATATTTGAGTCCACGGTACTGAGTCCTTATTATCTCCAACACCAACACTGGAAGAATGATTCTGCGTTTTGGGGTGTAGTTATGAGGTACTGGACCAGAGAACCCATAATTTAATAATTACATAGAGCCTATATAGAGCACCTTATATTAGGGCCTGCCGTGGGGAGGGTCATGCTCCCAATGGAAAAGAGGGGGGATGCAAATGCTCCCCCCCCCATTCTGCATGCATTGCATGGCACCCCATCTCCTAACCATGGAAATGAGGAAAAACATTAATGTTGAAGGACCACTTGAAGCCATTTGACCTCATAGATGCAACATCATCACAACAGTGAAATATGAACTGTCAAAGTATTTTTTACATGCTATCGCTGTTGAGTTTATGCCACACTTTTTTGTTTTCCCAGGTATATTATAAATTTGACTGGTGCACTGCAGTAAACCGGTGCCAATCAGTATGTGTAGTCAATTTCATACAATAGTGTGGTGATGCGTTCTCTCTCGTTGCTCCCCTGGCAGGGTCTGGAGGGCTACAAAGGCGGTCTGGGGGAACCGGGCTACATGATCAATGGAGAGGATGGCGTGGGTGGAGTGAAGGGCCCACCTGGCATGAAAGGAGAAAAGGTGACAACCGGTCACTCTGTTGGGTAGAACGCAAGGTTCCAAGGGGACGTGTGGCCTAGTGGTTTAGGGTCTGTAGCTTCGGGTCATGGAGTTGGGGGGTTCGAATCTTGACAGATACGTAGTTGCATGTTGCAACCTCAGGGCAAGTCACTTTACCTCTGTGTGCCTTTCTGGGTATCTGAGAGGGCAGATATAGTTGTGTTTTGCCATTTGCGTCTGAAATGGCAGCATTGGGCTTATATACTCCCTAGGGAGCTGAGCTAAAATGGTTGTAAGAAATGTTCAGATGTTATGAGCCCATCGATCAGGGATTATATATATATTGAATGACACATTGTTGGATACAGTGTGTCTTAAAAATTCTCTATTATTATTATTAATGTGGAAACCTTTGGTTTGAGGAAGCCATTGTTATAGTTTATTGTTCAACACGTGTGTAGTTTAAACAACTGCAGTGCAATACAATGCTGAAGACTTTGTGCATGAAAACTGTTCCAGGCACATGATTTGTGTCTACAGTGAGGAAAGTAAAAGTCATAGGAAAGCAAGGGTTCAGTATTTCCTACAATGGTAACATGTTTGTTGTTTCTGCCAGGGTGATCGTGGACCTCAGGGACCGCCAGGTCCGTTAGGCAGAGAAGGATATTCTGTGACAGGTGCTAGCGGCCCATTTGGACTTCCTGGTGAGAGGGGTCCCAAGGTAATAATACAACCCAAAGAGATCAGAATCAGTTAAGCTAGGCCCTCTCGGCTGCAAAGCAACCTTGCATACCCAGCTTATGTGCCCTGCCGTTGAGCTGCCATTTGGTTGATCAGAAATCCCCCATTACTACTTCAGACACTGAATGCAGTATAGTACATGCAATCAACATAATTGTGCTTTCTGACCAGTCCATGCAATCTGACTCTTGCAGCTGATGGTTTCTAGCATGTTACTTATGGCCATGTATGGAGTGTTGGTAATGCACACCAACACGGAGATTGTGTACAGTGTCACTCTTTGCCAGTGGCATACCCAGTATTTGTCATTAGAGGAGGCTGGCTGATGTAGCTTACTTAATTTTATCCCTTCCGTTCTCCCCATTACTTATGATATTCAAGCCAACCCCTCCTCCCCATTGTGCCACAGGAGACTGGAAAATACAATTATATCAGAGCTAGTAGCTTAATATGTAGGTGTATATTGCATTTTGTCTTTTTTAGAGGATTTAAAAGCATTTGGAAATCCCTTGGGGAGGGGGCTCAACCGCCAAGGCCTTCCCACGGGTGTGCCTCTGCCACTTGTCACTTTAAAAAGGACCTTTCTTCTACGGAGAGTTTTTTAAATCATACCTCCTGTAAAGTGAGCATGCCAAGTGCGGCAAAGTGAAACCTCTCTTGTTAATACATATTTGGAGATCTGTTGCTCTTTAACCACTTGCTGTCGGGTGGTTTGAAAAATGCAATGCACACAAACGGAACATTTTCAAGATTTTCAGTTTTCAAAATTCCTAAAAAATTTGTCATTTCAATTAATGGACGTTTACACCCACAGGAATGACTGGCTGATGGCTACTCTATACTGACAGACAAAATCTATTGATGCCCGAGTATTTCAGCCAGGCCTGCAGCCTTGTAAAAAGAGCCCAGATTGTGCGGTGTTATGTAACTTTCTTTTGTTCATGAACCTGGCACAGTGAGCTGCTGATCTCTTTTCAATAGAGGTCATATTAGCGTGCAGTGGTGCTGTGTGGCTCATCACTGCGGTGGTGGAGCGCTTTTGTCCCCGGTGGTAATCCGCTCACGCTAAATGCCCAAAACCGTAGTATCATGTCTCAAAACAAGGCTGGATTATATACACTTTTGAGAGTGAAAATGTTGGTAATGCCCAGCAGCCTGGTCTTTTGTTACAAGTACGGTCTTTTGTTACAAGGCCCAGTTCCCTTTGTCCAATTTTGGAGATCCTGGCCACGCGTATAAAGCATACGTGTCCGGTACCGGAATCCCCGGCGGCAAGTGGTTAAAACTGAAAATGAGATATGGTTTTTGTTCAAACAGGGCCCAAAGGGAGAGAGAGGTCCGCCTGGACTACCGGCCCAGCCTGGAGAGGAGCTGATCATGGGACCACCGGTAATGAGAAGTAACAATTAAGGATGAGGAAATTGCTTGTAGGACCCTGATCATTGCATTGTGGGAGTCAGAAAGACTCAAGTTTTTCCCTTGCTTTCCAGTATGCTAACGTTTTTGACACGGATTTCAATACCCCTGACTACACAGTGTCTTGTCACCCGCCTGTCAAAAAACAGCCTCATCGTAATTTTGCACGGATGACACAAAGCAGTCAATGAAAATCAAGGAGACAGGAAACTGTGCATTGTCTGCCGTCTTTTGTTGAGGTCAAATGAGCTTCCTAGTCAAGAGAGCTAGTCTCATGGCTTGAAAACAGCTCAGGGAGCATAATTCTCCCGAAACATCATCAGCTCTGCCATCAGTTCCGTGATCAACTAGTTAAGCCTTTTGTCATCAGCTATGTTATTACACAAGCCCAATTCCCGAGAGGAAAAAAAGACATGTATCTGTGTCCTGCAAGTTAAAGCAAGTTAAAGCCTTGTATATTCAAACATTCAAACGACCAGATCTTAAATAAATCCAGAAATGACTCCCAACAACAAAGTTCAGTCACTATACCCAACAGCCTATTCCAGCATACAACAGAAGCAAACATACTGCTCACGGTTGCAGGCTCAATTTACCAGGTATCTTTCAGTGAACAGTTTTCTTAGATCACCATTGCAAATGTCACTGGAATCTAACTTTTCAATCATTCAGTTCAGAAGGTGTTTATTCTGACTGAATTGGACGCCTGAATTTGTTGTACATGCAGGGACCTCCAGGACCTCGTGGCCCCCCTGGACCACCGGGCAAGCCTGGAAAGATAAAGGTAGGTTGAAATTCAGCGTTTTTCTTCCCTCTGGTGAGAGAAAGGTTCGAAGATATGTGCAGTTGAGAAAAATGACAGCACAGTGGTGAGATTGGCTTCCTTGTACAAATGTAGTGCATTGTCAGGCCGATCATCTCTCCTGAAAGTGAAAGACTTTGTCAGTTCTTAGAGCAACATAAACACACAAAAAAAAGCACTCAGTAGTATTTGCAGATAAGTATGTTGCCTGGTTTTTTCACGATGGAAATTTCAGATCTGTTCTGAGTTTCAGTTTTTGTTGTTGGAGAATGCTGTGCTTTATACCCACTACATAGATTGTGGGGCCCTTCCTCATTTTAAATTTTGAAAAGTACACAGCATATGTACAAGCCACAGTAAGATTTCTTGCAGTGCCCCCCCCTCGCAAAAATGTGTGCAGCCCCAGGTGTCTCCCCTCCTCCCTAACTCTAGCCATGCCAGCAGTTCCCACCGATATCTCCTCTCCCTCAACTTAATCTTTGAGCAGGATGGCAATTTTTCTGAGAACATTTTGTAGACATTGTTTCTTATCCAAACCGTATATCTGAGTAGAGTTGTTTGTGCTCTGCTGTGTCACAAGGATTTTTCTCCGGGTTCCCCACTTTTCCTCCTCCCTCAAAAATCAACCCAGTTTCTGGGTAGATATGGGTCATTGGTGGCTGCCCGAGGCACCCTTGTATGCCTTCAGCTGGAGCACATTGCAGCTCAATGTCCAATTGTGTGGAATATGTGCTTTATCAATGAATAAATTATCATTATCATCATTATGAATGCTTGACATTTTTTCCTAACGTACATGTATAAGCTCCCAATAAGATTATAGATGTTCCTCTCTGTAAAGTCTGTCATTGATCTTTCTTGACAGGGTGAGAAGGGGGATCAGGGTCCCAAAGGTGAAGCACCGCAAGGTCAGAAAGGTCAAAAAGGCCAAAAGGGCTTGCCAAATGACCCTCCAGTGAGAGGCCCTAAAGGCCCAAAGGTTAGCACATTACTTGTCCAGCCTAAAATGTCACAGACTTTTTATATAAAGTATGAGCATGTTGTGAACTTGGACAGCATATCCCGTTATTAACCAAATGGAAATCCTTGTATGTATCTCATTGGCACACTGTCACTCAAATTAGTGGTATCAGCTGGGAAATTTCCTTTTCAACACATAGAAGGCCTGTGGTTCGATGCAGTAAATCTGGGATTTATTCCAACCACTTATATGGAGATTTCTCATCATTGGAGTTTTCTATCACATTGCCTGTGTTACCAGAAATGTAGATTCGTGCTTTCTTAACATACAATCCAAAACCTTTTTCTAGTTGGCATTGTTGATCCATACTTCTAAGCATAAATAAACTGCTCCAGCAGAAAGACTAGAAGGCTACATTGAGTCGATGGACTGAAAGAAATTTGTTTTTTAAGGACCAACAGGGGCATTTTTTCAGTTTCAGCATTCAAGATCTAATGAAGTGTTTATAAACCTTTTCTTCACTACAGTTAAAGTCATTCACCAATTTTTGTTCGATGAGAACTAATGTTGTTCTGATTTGGACATCTTTCTCCCTTGCAGGGCAACCCAACACCAGGCAATCCAGGGCAGCCAGGCCCACCAGGATCACAGGGGCCTCCTGGACTACAGGTAAGTTGGTTCGCCTACCTCCACCGCAGTCAGATCATCAGCATATCCCCAGCCGCATCTAAGATATTTTTTTTATTTACACCAAGTTTAACATTATGCAGATCTCACACGTTGAAATAGCGTGATGCATTTACTAAGCACCACCATTGTTTCTCCTGATTGATTTGTGTGACAGCTTGAGTTCCTTATCTGACAGTGTTTGTTGTTAGGGGACCGACGGGGCCATGCCCCGCCCCCACCCCCAAGGTTTAAAAAAAATTAATAATTATTATGAGAGAAAGGCTGTTGTTTCCCTTCCCAGAAGCATGTAAAAAGCACCACAGTGCAGCCTTAACTGTCAGAAGGGCCCTAAAAAGTTTGTTAGTCTTCCAAATGTTTGCATCTGGATCTACCCTTGAGTTTAGGTTGGCTTTCCAAAAAAAGTTGCAAGTGGAAGTACTAGAAGGATACTACGTTTTTCAACTTTTTTTCAAATTGTGTTATTGGTTTGAGTAAATGACTGTAAACGTATGAATTTAATTTTAACGGAGACTGGTTTTTAAACCTGCTCTTGTGAAAATTAGGTTAATAAAAAGTGGGGAAGTATAAATATTTGCTTTCTCTCTCACCAGGGACCGGATGGCTACAAAGGTTTGCAGGGCCCCAAGGGCATCAGGGTGAGCATAAACATTCATTCATTTAGATGTGGCAAACTGCAAATGCATGTCATAAAATCTTTTTAGGAGCAACAGGAGAAAAGGTGTAAATTCATTTTGACAGTCAGATTTTCCATCCTCAACGAAAAGTGCAAAATACCTGTGAATACTTAAGATTTAGTTCATCTGTACCAGTAAGTTCCAGGAATCCTTGACAAAAGCTGGTAGGTCTGAGAATTCTTGAAAAATACGTGCTAAGGCTAACTTCTAAGCTGTGTTGGTCCATGAATTGTTTCAGTGCTTGTTAATAATGTATTACGTACCATAGAGTGAATCATTACATACATGTATTAATTAAAAGAAATGGACGTCATGCAGCAGTCGGACATGCCATTTAAAATGTGACTTTTCTCTCTGGAATGATCACCCCCATCTCTGTGAGCCAGGTCTGCAAATTTTCAAAAGACAAGGTTTATTCAAGAAGAAAATATGCAATCATGAACATAGTCAATGCGTGTGAATCGACATAAGGCCACGTTGACTAGGTTGACTTCTCATGCACCTCTCACTTCCTTTTGTGGCATGCGCTGCTTAATACCCAACTAACTTTTTGTTCCGCCATTAATGAGATACAGGTATTGTGTTTCAGGGTCCTCCCGGGCCCCCAGGTCCCCCCGGTCCCCCTGCAGGCACGGAACCTCTGCCCAGTCCTCCACCCTCGGTGACACCTCCAACGACCCCGGTAAGTAATTGGATATTAACCTGCTGGATAAGAGTCGCCATCATTTTGACTCTTCAGAGATTTGGGAGTGACTGATTCGTAAGCAATAAACTTTCAGCATTGACAGTGGCCTGTTGGAGTGATACTGCCTTGTTTTTGCAAACACAACTTCAGAGGTGTATCGTAATGAAATACAAATATCGTCCATTTTATTGAAATGCATTTTGCGTCACCTCATATTTTATATTGATTTTGGCTTGCAAATTTGTGTATTGTGCACTCGTTGTTTGCAACACTGTAATGTAGCCCACTGCTTAATCTTCTCATAAAGCTTTCAATCATTATGTAATTGAAGACTAAATGGAAAGTGGAAAACCACTTGTAACAAACTACCTGGAATGGTTTTGTGAACTCTTTGAATCCAAAAAACATGTTGTCAACCAGTGTTATTTTCTGCCTGGTACCCAGCATGTATTTTATCCATTGGTTACCATGGGAAATCAACTGATGGTCGACAAAGTGTTGTCATTCAACCTGGCCCTTTACTTAATTTAGTCTGGTTACTGGCCTGTTTCTTAAAAGCCTGTTACTGTGCCGGACATCAGGAAGAAGACGGGCACTGAAGCTGACCCAGCTGTCAACTGTAAAGACTTAAAATCAGATTTTCCAGATTATCCAGATGGTAAGTGCATGTATCGCTGTGTCTAAACACAACTTCTGACCTGAACGATTGAAAAGGGTAGATTCCAGTGACAGTTTCAAAGTAAACACATTTTGCTGCCTCATATTTTCCTTTCAGTAGTTTGCGCAAGTTTTCTGAGGGCTCATAAATATTCCAATTATAACTCCTACTGTTCACAAATTTTTCCTGTCACAGAAACCTGATTATTTATCCTGACTTGATTAAAGTGCATGGAGGTCTAAAACATTAATGTGTTCCAAAATTATTATCTTTGTACAATGGAGAGATAAGTGACGCTTGATATATTTGCTGGCCATCAGTCAGTGTAATACCAATAAGTTACTACAGCCACTTCACATTTAATAATTAGTGTGCTTTAATGTAAAGTTTTGATATTGAATTACTTGATTTCATCTTTCTCTTTAAGAACTTCTGAAGAGATACTGCAAGTTTCACATTGTTGAACCAAAAATATTGTCATCATTTTGAGCATTTTTGTGATTAGGAGATATGACTAATACCCAGAGCACACTTTCTGAACAGGAATAAGATCATTACTGATGACCAAATCCCCATTCGCAGTACAAGTTTCAAGTCAGGCTTTTGGCATTTGATAAACAGGGCAGTACTGGCTGGATCCCAATGAGGGTTCAGCAGGGGACAAGTTCCAGGCCTACTGTGACCTGTCGGGAGGCGGCAGGACTTGTGTCAGCCCTGTGACTGCAACAGTGAGTGTCAAGAACCCAGAGTACCTTAACCACTTTACATGGCTGGCAGGTCAAACTGTGCAGCACACCTCAGCTCCCCTCAGGCCAGCATTTAAACACGCTAATCTCCCAATTCGCTTTGTACACAAAGATCTGATGTACATCTGAAGCAGTAGTTGTCGCTACAGAAGCTCATGCATCTCTTAAACTTTAGCTCATCTCTTTGTGGACTGTCTTTAGAGTCTCTTGTGCAATTCCCTCTTTTTTGCCCTTGGATTTTTAAATTCTAAAGTTGAGAAGAGTGACTTCAAAGTTCTTGTACCTTTTGTTTTGCGAACAGGTTTAGCAGCAACTTGGAAAATGGTAAATAGACTCAGTTGTAATGAAGTCAATTACAAGTCACCACAAGTCATCACAAGCCTGGTCACAAGTCATTCATACCTGAGTCAGCTCACAAGCCATTGACATGAACCATGACACAGGTGTTCCTTTCAAGGCACTGTCATTGTTCATCTTTTTAGTTCTGACCTGATTTGTGAACTGACTTAGAGTGGACTTGCGGACTGACGTGTGATTGACTTGTAACCAACTTGATTCCAACACTTAACCAGGCTCCTCCTCGTTGCCATTTATGGAGGTTGATTCCTCAGGAAAATCAAAATGCATTTTGCCAGTGTTCCTCAATTGTTGGTGGATTGATTTTGTGTGATGAGACTTACGTTCCCAGGTGTCTTTATTTTTCCTCTCCTTAGATTGAAGCCAAAGCGTGGGACATCAGCGAAGCACGCTGGTTCAGCACCTGGCCTGAGGGATTCACGATAACCTACCCAGCCAGCCTAGTCCAATTCAGATTTTTACATTTAAGAAGTAAAAGAGCCACCCAAGAGTAAGTGCAGCCATTTTATGCACCATTGCCAGTTGTGACCTTCCCTTTGGCAACTTAAGTTGGCAAATCTCATTCCTCCAGTGTGCATGTTTTCATTGTCATTTGCCCTATCCATACTTTGTCCATAGATCAGTTGATAAGGTATCTCTTAGATTTTACACTACGTGAAATTACAGTCAAGTGCATTAACCTCAAAGAAGCGCGTCTCACTTTTCACAGCCTTATATTGAAACTACATAGAGCTCATACAAGAGCTGCACGCAGAGTCATATTGGGTTTTTCCTCGGCAAAGAGAATCGATCAGACATACATAAAGCCAAGTTGTTGCAGTGATGTGTCCACAACTCACTGCAATCGGAATTGTTTCTGAAGTTCGGCTTTCTGAGCTGGTTCATCCTGTAGACAAGTCCAGTGACATATCAGTTCACATTCCTAATGGCCCCCTTTAATGTCGGAAGGCATGGTGGTGAGTTCTGCTCCGTGCAACAGTTATCACAATGCTTACCACCATTGGCGGGGGCCACCGCATACAACCAGGGCCCGCTTTCACTGCACTACTTTAGCACATGATTTCGTGCTTACAGAGGCTCCATGCATTTGTGGAGACTACAAGGGTAATCACAACCAGAAGTATGTAAACCTCAGAAGAAAGATGTGCTTAAAAATAGTTATGTAACAATAGAAATCTCTATGTGTTCACAACCGTTAGCACAACCAGGCCAAACATCACCATGAAATAGTACTTAAGGTAAGTAAACGTTTCTGCTAAAGTTAGCACAACTTTTCTGCTAACCGTGAAGCAGCTCCATGAAATCGAGCCCTTTCGTAGCATTACCGTGGTCATATAACAGCAACACTCCCATTTTCTTTCCTGTGCTATCCCACAGAGTAACCTACACATGTCAACGTGGTGTGGCTTACTACCACCAGAAGGGGGACCACTATGACAAATCTGCCCAATTCAAGGCATACAATGATGACATAATAACCCACGAGAGTCCCATGCTACAAGTAGCACTAGATGATTGTATGGTAGGCCAACCGCTCATTCCATCAGCTGTATTTTTGGTTGGAGTTACTGTCTACTTGGCACACAGGTGGCATTCAACATAAATAACAATAATAAAAGTGGATATTTATATAGTGCACATATCCATCACAACTCATGCTCAAGGCACTGTACTATCATTATCCTGGCACATTGGGCTCACAACAACTGAACATTCCTGAAACCATCTCATCTCCCTGGGGAGTATAATAGCTGATGCTGCCATATCAGGTGCCTATGGCTGATATAACCCAATCTACCCTCACAGGTACCCATTTACTCCAGGGTGGAAAGAGGGGTTTAAGTGACTTGCCCAAGATCCCCACATGCTGTCACTGCCTGGATTCAAACCCCCAGCGCTATGATTAGAAGCTACAAACCCTAACCACTGGGCTACAATAACTGGCAATGAGGCTAACTTTGCTGTATGCATATACTGCAGAGAGCTGAAAAGAAGGGTCAGCCCTATATTACTGCTTAATGCCTTGCTCGGGAACATACGTTCCATGATCCTTTGGTTGGACCATTACCTTCTGACCATTGAAATGTGACTGTCCAGTTCACTGTGTTTAACTTGCGTGCGCCCAGGTACATTGAATGGAAATCAGCCAGCTACACTTAGCAAGCTCAGGCTTTGAGGTTAACGCTGTTAAGCAGTAAGCTTGTGAAGTTGTGCCACAAGCCCTCAGAAAGCACAAATAACGTAGAATCTATCTTGAAGCTGCAAACACCTTATTTTGGCATGTACATCACTCTGATGCTATCAGTCCATCTTCAAGCATTTCGGTACCTGCTGCTATATCTAATTCAAGTAGACAAGCTGGACTGGTGAGCAAGTTTGGTCTTCCAACAGTGCATGTCCAAAATTAAGCACAACCAAGGTCACTGGATAGCAGTAATACACGTGTGTGAGGTCTGCTGCATCAGCCTGGCCTCATGCCGACTTGTACAGGGGCTGTGTTTCCAAATGACTTTGCCTTTCTAACATGCTGAACTGGCTCACTGTGAAGGCCATTGCGTCAGCAAAGCAAGGACTCCAACTGGAGTCCAGAGCTAGCCACATTTCCTATCCTCAACAGCAAGCATACATTTCTTACCAAGTAACATCCCTGTACAAGGTAGAGCATTGTTTACCATAGACAGATTATTCATGTATTCCTTACTGCACCTTTCAACTTGTTCAGTGTACTGTTTAGTATTCCGCATGAACTTTTACTCACCTTTGGGATTGTTTTACATATTTACAACTGTATTTTCATGACAGGCAACTGAGAATAAGTTTACTCACCTGGGGCAGTATTTCTCCCTTTGCTTTCTGTTTTTTTCCAGTGGCCTGCTTGCATTATTAAGCATTGTCTTAAATACCATATCTTCCCCCCCCCTCTTTTCCTTTTGACTTAGGTTGCACCCAAGAAGAGAAAGACCACCGTCATGGAGTTGTCAACCAGGGATGTGGAGCAGCTCCCCATCACTGATGTCAACCCCCAGGGCTACAATCAGAACAAGGGTCAGGTGTTCGGCTTGGAGATAGGTCCAGTGTGTTTTCTTTGAGGTCAAAGGTCATGCTTGAGAATTTCCCCAGGGACTGGAGTTACGAAAGGTCAAAGGTGTTTGGATGGGGGGGGCTGCTGCAGACAGGTTTTCCACACTGCAGGCTAATGATCATGCATCAGTTTGATCATGCATGTAACAACGTGCACGTAATCCGAAAAAGCTTGGGGTTGGCATGGAAATTTCCAGCTACAGTGTTAGTGATTGTTTTACACTCGTCACGTAAATTTCCTGGGTAATATTGTCTTCCTGACTGCCCCAGGGAGTTGGCTGAAAACCCTTGACACAAGCACAGGCTCAGTTCAACATCTCATTACCGCTGGCATATCAAACAGTTTTTTGACTACATGTATATGGAAAGTCTGGGGATGGGATAGTCAACTAGTTGTTTGCTTAACCAGTTAGTACATTGTTTCTCTACAGTTGAACCTGCACACTTGTCAGTGTTTATTGGTACAGTCTGACAACAGCTGACACAGGATATTATGCTGTGTTTCAGTGAGTGAATAGGTATATATGGGAGCCAAGCCTAAGATAGTTCTTGACCTATCCTCTTCCATATTTCATGTAAGCTGCAGTAATGTATTAAAGGTCACGAAGACTTCTCATGAATTTAATATGCAATAAAGTAGTTGTCATATTGAAAAAAATACCTCCTTTTAACATTTTTATGCATACTTCATTCACATAGTACTTGTATTCATTTCCACAGGAAATTTTCGCCAGTTCATGAGTGACATGAGTGATCCCTTTTTAAAAGTATATATTTATGAAATATGGATTTTGTAAGAAAATATTTGTTTAATAAAAGATTAATGATAGAGTTTTAGTAGCCATGCCTGCTAGCTTTTCCCGTGCCATAAAGCTTGTATATACACCGTGTGCTGGAGATTGGCTGGTCTAGTTCCAGCAGTTAATAGATGTTCACATCCTCTGATAGAAATCATGAATGAGATATGCAAATAAGTGGGTGGAGCTTGTCTTTGTCTTGTCCAGTAGGACCGGCACTGTGAACGCTGGAGAAGATTTCAAAGAATGGGCATCACGTGGCACAAATCCAAAAAAAATGCACAGCAGTGTAATTCAAGTGAACATTCCTCTCAGTTGTTTTTTTTACTGCCAATTCTTGCCATCTTTGATTTACAGTTCAGTAATTTGAAGCTTTTAAACCCAAATGTATACATCCATTCCGATTAATAATATTACATGTATAAATATATATATAAATCTGAAACAATTTTTACAGTGGATGCACAACAGCTGGTATTCAATCAAATAAAAGTTTGCTTTGTCTAAACACAATGCACACCTTATTGTAGTTATATTTTTCAAAAATACATGCATTCTCTTCAAAATTGCTTTATCTTTACCCTTCCAGTGAAAGGCATTTACCTCATGTCATGCCCAAGGCCAGATCATCCAAAATAATGCACTGTATGCCAGGGGCCTTCAAAATCTGGCTGCCTACAAAAATGAGAGGGCCTACAAAAAATACCATAGAGGGTTCCATAAAACACAAGCACAAACTTTCACGCACATGTACAAGAAAAGTTCCAGTAGCTCTCTCAGAGACTTTTTTTTTTGAAGGGGGGACTTCAAACTTTGAGGGCAACACTGGTGCCTCGGGCCTTTGGAATACTAAATGTGGCTTTGGCTGTGCCCTTAATTGATGAAGCTCCATAGTTCCATAGTAGAGCATTTTAAATGGCCTGGCAAATTATATGCCTTTTTTCAGTAGGACTATTCTAGAAAACTGTGCATTGTAATATCTTTTTTTTTATGTTATGGACTCCTTTTGTAACTGCTGTGAAATCTTTAACCTTTCATGTTTATAAAACAAAAAACCAAAACAAAGTTGACCATTCTGATTGTTGTCAGCCAATGTGGGCCATGTCAGGCCTGACAGCTTCTGGACGCTATGTTGTTTCAAGTAAGCAGTTGCTGCAACACAATTCAAGTTGGTGTAACTAAACATGCATTTGTGCTTCTACCATAAGATTATTTTTTTTAGGAAATAGTGTGCAGAAAGCAGATATATTTTGTTTAGATATTTCTTGAAAATTGCTTACAAACATTTGCATGCATTTTTTGCTTGTTAATTTGCTTTGTAGACGAAAAGACAGAACATTCTGTTGCATTTTCTTGTTAGACATGTATTAAAAACTGCCAAACCGGGATACATTTGAACAATTCAATACTTACATTTGAACCTTGTTTGGTATTGGCCTGTCTGTATTTGAGAATGCAACTTGTTTGAAGTGATACAAAGTACCTATGACAGGAATTCTGCCTTGGTGAGTATTTATGGAGTGATTTATTTTTACCAAAACTTTGTGAATATTCTTTAATGTTTTGATCAAAGATGAATTCCTGTCACTCTTGATAAAGAGAGATGTCATCTACATGTACTTCAGTGATTGGTGTACAAAATGCATGGGTCCACCACAGCATAGGTTGTATGAGTAAATGAATGTGTTTAGCATTTTGATGGGTGAATCATTAATTTGTTGTTAAATTAACCCAACCTCTGGAGTTAATGTCTTCATTCAGCATGTACAGGGATTTAGAATAAAAACTACCCAGTACCTAGAATCGAATAGGTTTTTCAAATATATTCGAGCACACAGTAAAGTAAATTTTAACACTTTTTCATGTCTGTGCTTTGTTGTTACAGCATATGACACTTCCCCTGACACTATGGGGCACATTTTAGCATCTGGTGAGACACACTGTCCCCTAGCTGTTCGCCCGTGTGCATGTCCACACACCAGCACATATTCATCTCCAGGTAGCACTGCACCGGCCGGTACCGTCCGCGCTCATCACAGTCAGGGATGTATGCATGACCGGAGCCCTCGTGAACATCAAGTGAGGACTGGGCTTCCAAACGGCGGGCCAAGCAGTCTGAAGTCTGTGCAGGAACTGCCAATGGTTAGAAATGTGTTGGTAAGTTTATTGTTAAAATAAACTGCGGGGGGGGGAGGTAGGAATATCCGAATATTCAATTGATTATCAAATATTATTTTCTGAATTTCAATATTTTGAATGCAAACTTCATGAACAGGAAAGGGGAATTTCCTTTTGTTTTTTATGAGAAAAATTGCATTTTGTAAGCTTGCTTCAAGCAGATTCAAATGAAAAGCAACAATTCTTACAAAAAGTAAATTATTCATGAAAAAATTTACTAGTGAATTATTCGAATTGACTCATCCCTAGAAGGAGGATATCATCAACACCAGGTAACTCGCTACTGGCCTCTTAGAGCCAAAACGAGATTGATTCCATCAGCTGATCTGTTAACCCAGACTCTTTGTAACCCTAATGACTTTTACATTGTATATACTTTCAGTGTAGGGCTGATTCAATTGAATAATCAAATCCAATCAAAGTATTCAGTTGTTTGGCAAATCTTCAATCCGCCAAGCTTGCAGAGCAGCAATTTTTTCGATACGTAAATAACACATCGTACATTTAAAAAAACTTTGGATTAGTTGGACAGGGAGAGCACAACCATTGTTTTCCCTTTTGAATGATGCTTACTGAGGAAACCATTTTGTTATAAGGAAACTGAGTTTTTTCTTGCTTATTTCATTGTATTACACCCATGATTATTTGAATCCAAAAGCCAAAATTTGAATATTTGATTATCAGTCAAATATTCATCATTGGAAGTCTAGACTATTTCAAGGAACAGTTTGATAGGTCCCATCATAAGTGTGTAGCTGGTGAAAACTCACACAGTGCACCAGGAGATGAAAGCCACACAGAATTAATTCAGAGCACAGACACTGAAACATACCCATTTGATCAGGAGTCAGGACCTGACTGCAGTCAGGCTTTGTGTTATGAGAGACCCTTGTGCCTCTCAGCTCATAACCGGTCGTCGGGTTAACACACCAACATTCCTCCCCATGGCATTGAATCTGCAAGGACAGTAAAAGCTGTGTAATGGCCCTCTCACTTTTTCTTTGTGAAACTTCCATTCAGTTACAGCAAGCACTTGAAATCAAATAACAAAGTAATGTTTATGATCTCATTTTGACACATTCTTACGGAAATCCAAACCTGTCTTAGGCCTGTTTTTAACAAACTAACAAAAAATAAAACAATAAACCTTGTCAGAACATTTTAAAACCATTTTCATTTTAAACCATATTTTGTTTTTTTGTCAAAACTGTGATGGTGCAACTCCACCCAGATACTTTTATTAAATATCTACAGTTTAACCACTTCAGGCTGGGGAATTTTTCAATGTTGATGATGCTGAGCCGGCATAATTATCATTTTTTCTGTTTTCAAAAATCTTCAAAAATTCATCATTTCATTTAATGGACATTTATAGCTGCACGAAGTAATCTTTAGGAACTATTCTAAGTTGACAGGTGACCTTCATTGACGCCCAAGTATTTCAGCCAGGCCTGCAGCCTTGTAAAAAGAGCCCAGATTGTGTAGTGTTATGTAACTTTCTTTTGTTCACGAACCTGGCTCAGTGCACTGCTGACCTCTTTTCAATAGCGGCCAGATTAGCGTGCAGAGATGCTGTGTGGCTCGTCACTGCGGTGGTGGAGCGCTTTTGTCCCCAGTGGTAGTTCGCTCGCTCTAAATGCCCCAAACCCTGGTATACGGTTTCAAAACAAGGCTGGATTATCACCACTTTTGAGAGTGAAGAATGTCGATAATGCCCAGCAGCCTGGTCTTTTGTTTGGAGTACAGTCTTTTGTTACAGGGCCCTGTTTCCTTTGTCCGAGTTTGGAGACCCCAGCCACGCATATAAAGCATATGTCTCCGATTCCGAAGTCCCCGGCAGGAAGAGATTATTCATGTAACAAAATCCCCTTTCATCCCCTTCTTCATTTTGAATAAGAATTCAAATCTGTACACTTGGTTTGCTGCCATCAACCAGTAAAGAGCATGATTTTTTTTGCTGAACTCACTGGCGAAAAGCTGCCATCTGGTGCACAGTCCAGAATTGGCAGGCCAATCTTGGTAGCACTCGGAGCTTGATGGAGACACGACACAATCTTGGTCTTTTGGGCTGCCTCACGCATCATATGACCTTCAGTGCTAGGCTCTGTGAAATGAAGAGCACAGATCACATGGATTAGTTTACTAGTCAATCATGAAGAATTTTTTGTTACATTTTTAGATATATGGAAAGTTGGTATATGTTTTCGCGTAATGTTGAACCAATAAGTTCTGATTGAATGCACAGTCATGGAGCACACCAGGGGTTTGATTGTATGAATTGGGCTCAAAACTCTGAGGGCTTGCAAAAACCTAAGCAGCCAATACAAGACAAAAAAAATTCATAAAACATCACAAACAAAACAAAATCTTCCAGTGGCACAATTTGTCATTGGGAGATTATGTAAGATAGGGTGGATTGTTTTTCCATAGGCATCAGGTTCAAACCCCACTTTATACATTTACTTACAATTTACATTACTAAGCTGAAAGTGTTTGACATCAGTGGTCAACCCCTATACATCATGGGAATGTCTGAAGGATTTGTTACACCCCATGAATAAATATGTTTTAACCCTATAAGGGCCAGAGGTGGGATCCTCCCTGCAACATTTTTCACCTGCCAAGCCCTTTGAATTTTTTTCAGTAATGTTTTGTGGTCCCTTTTGAAATTGGATATATTGTACTCATACAGTGCCCATTTTGCCAAAACAGGTCAGTCAAAAACAAATGGTCTGTTTACTTACATGCTCAATGCACACAGGCCAAGACTTATGTGGCCCTGAACTTCAAAGTACCATAACAACAAGGCCTCATGTTGTATTGAGTCAAACTTTGGCACTTGCATTAAAAATCAAGGTCTTCACGTGTTTCAGAAAAGCCAGACATGGAAGAGCAGAGTTCTCTGAGGAGAACAGAATCTTCTTCCCCCTCCTCCCCCACCCTTTTAGTGTTAAGTTCATTACTTATGTTTGATGTCATCTTCCTCTCTTACCCTGTGGCTCTTCCGCACACTGGCAAATGTCACAGTTGTTCTCGTCTTTCTTGAAGCCATACTCACAGTAAATCTTGCAGATGATCTTTTCATCACACTCAACTGACACAAAGGAAAAAAACAAAATATGCTTCCAAGTCTTTCCCTTTCACATATTCATTATGATTGAATTCAAGCACATAGATGGTTTTATTTTGAGAGAATCTGTCTGAACTGTGATTCTTTGGTTATCTGTGATGTTGGTGTCATCTATCAAAATGTTTCTAGGTTGACAATTTCAATACATGCTGTGAGCAAGACCCAGATATTATTTCTCATCCATCAAAATGTTTCTAGGTTGACAATTTCAATACATGCTGAGGGCAGGACCCAGATTTTAATTCTACAGCAATTCTTTCTGAGAATAGCTGCTCAGAAGTGAGTGATTCCTATATCAAGCATATCCATGAAGAGACGTATTTAGTGCATTGAAGGATATATGAAACTCTCCCTGAAACTTGTGACAGTGGAATTAATTTTGTGCATCGTACCAAAACGTCAAGGCTGTGGTTGTGAGGAAGAGAGAGCCAATGCATTTGATAGAGGAATGCTCGCTTATTGTACCTGTCTTGACTTTGAATGATTCAGGAGCAGTCATGGCCAGGGCCATTGGCTGTGGTCTGACAACTTCAGAGACCGGCCTCGAGTCAATGTCCTGACCAGCAACAGGTGGCCTAACGCCTAAAAAAAACCAGCCAAGTTGTGTTCTTGGTTAACCTCCTTACTAATTCATTGGTGCCATGTTTGTATTGCAGTGCAAATCAGCTCCTGTCAAATCAGGTGCACCACTATTCTGAAGTCTTCAGAATGTGAGTGGAGTTTTGGGGAATGATGTCCCTGTGGAAGACATTTTACAAGAACTACATTCAATTGTCCACAATCGCAGTTTCAGAGGGCTACCTGTAGACTGTAGCAACTAGCAAGAGTTAGTTGTGAACAATCCATATTTATCACTGCCCACAACCAACCCTAAAAACTGAGTGCCCAGAAGTTTGATTTGAACACATGACCTCAACTATAACATTTGTGTCATCACACAAGACACTTTTTTTGCCAGGATGTATAATGAGGCTGTTAAATATTTTTATATGGCATGTAGAGGAGCAAAATTGACAATGAAAAATAAGAGTCAACAATCCTTTCCTTGAGAGAAACATATTTTTAAAAACAGGGCACTCTTTACACAGCACTTTCATTTTCAGTGTTATGGACATTCTCGTCTTTAAGAGCAGCATCTGTAGGGAATACTTGGCTGACTCACGAGGGCATCCTTGGTAGTTTGGCCCAGTGGCAGGCCTGTTGTTGAGCAAGCAGCATCCATACTTAGCTGTGGCTGGATCACATCCGCTGGTCACAGCAGCCTTGCCCTGTATGACTGAGCGAAAGAACCAGATCGTCTGTGTTATTTGTCGTGAGACTGAAGGCTAACTTGGTCGGAAAGAGTTTGATTTCAAGTTATTTCAGCCAAAAGATGTGATTCGTTGATCAGCTCTCATAACTTTGCTGATACAGTTGATCACTTGAATTTGTTTTGGATGCCTACAACTTTTTCGATGCATCATATTTCTACAGTGTTTGCTCTTTGCGTTACCTGCCTTGTTGCGTTACGTTTTTGTAGGGTTTTTCGCATTTTCATCAACACTTTGCCTATGCCTGTTGCCCTCAAGGCAGATTTTAAATGAAGCCCTCTTGTTTGCATGCAAAACCGCCAATCTTGATTTCAATTGCAACAATTGTAGAATTCTGAAACAGTGATAGGTGTCAAACTCATAAAAGATTTGTTTCTGTCTAGTTAACATCTGATAAGGGACCCTTTTCAGAATGTGGGAAGTTGGACAGAAATCTTACCAGCATGTGTTTCGTTTCCTTCACCCAATTCTGTTGTGTAGCATACCTCTACAAGTTGAAAGTGTAAACAGGTTTGGTGACTTTCAAAATTGTATAACATTTACTTTATCATAAAAGTTCGTATTGTTAATGTAAAGTAGAGATACTGTTTGCCCACAATGTTCTGTGTACATATAATACCTTGTGCAAATTTGGTCTGTGTTGGAGAATCTTTAGTTCATATCACATAATACTTTATGTTGAGTCAAGTCAAGCACGATTACCATCTTTATATGTACAGTGTACAAGTACAAGACCCCTCACAAGGGACATCAGACAACAGGAAGGACTGTTTTCCCACAGATCATTATGCATATCACGTAGCACTCATGTGAAGAACCTGACATTGCATCTGCACTTCTTCTTACATAGGATGGGGCAGAATTATTGATCCCAACCGTATCAAATATTTGACTTTCTAAATCAGAGCTGAAGGGTATGTGACATCCGGCATGACACTCCTCAAATTAATTGGATCACACAACCCCCATACATTTTGTAATTTTTGTGCACTTGCCAGGTGCTATAGTTTCAATATTTTTGCAATCCTGAATATAAGACTATTTCTCCACCAGGCTTTAATGTACTCTATGTGTGACTGATTTCAGAGCAGGTTTGGCATCATTTACTTTTGTTTAACAAAGATTATCTGCCAGTGCCTTGTGTATGCTGTATCCGATATTCTGTGAGGGTCTTCGTCATGATTCATTTGACAGTTCTGAGCAGTTCATTGCATTGTCTTCACCCTACCAAGATTGTCGGTGACCTGCACGGGGTCCAGACACGCCCCTCTAATGGCCTCATCCACCCTTCTCCCCACCCCTTCGGGTAGGGTCGGAGTCCGGCTCAGTACCCACAAGGCTTCTCTCTGTTTGTCGCATGTGCCATCCTCGTATGTGTGATGGCAGGAGTATGTGACTGCATAATTGGTGTAGTCAGTAGACAGAATCCAATATTCCACTGAAATCAAACCAATTTGAACATTAAGACGTTTGGAGCTGGCAAAATCTTATATCAAATTCAGTACAAGCAGGTCCATTACCAGAGTGTGAGTATCAACACAGGTGTTCAAATTAAACCTTATTTCCCTATTTCTACCATTTCATATTTTCATCCAAACTTACATTCACGTGTGTCGCGTTAGAACTGATCCACAATTATATTTTGATATTGCATCCTCTCATGATATTTTTTTAGGTTCTCTCAGGTAATAATAAAGTTCCCCCTTTTGGGGGGAAAAAAGTAGAAATATAAAGTAAATAAGTTAAAAAAAATTCCTTGGTCAAGCAACAGTAAGGAAAATAGTTCAATATTGGATGTGAAATGTTAATTTTAGGGAGACTTAAGAAGGAAGGTGTTTAGTTCAGTCTACTATTTGTGACTTAGGACTTTGGCAGGGATCAAAGTTTTTAGAGGCAGGAATTCATGAACTTTACACAGCTGTGTAACTGAAGCAACAATATGACAGATAGCAATGCTCTGGTTGAAATGAACTTTGATGAAATTAAAGTCATCTTATCAGTGACTCTTGAAGCGATATGTAAGTTAACTCTGCCTCCAAGAATAAGTGGTGTTTACTTGAGGACCATACTGAGGTTATATATTTTGCTCATATATCAGTTTATTTTACACTGATGACTGCCAACTATGCATGTGTTTGTCACGTGCTGAACAAGGTGCCCTCTTCGTACACCATTCAGGCCGTCCACATGATGACACGCCCCGCCTTGAACCACCAGTCTTGGTTGACCATAGGAAGTGGGTTGAACCCCAACATTGCTGTATCATTCCCAGTCGATGTATTTGTCCAATCTTGCCTTTGAAATTGTGACCCAGGTGGCATGACACGTCATCATACACCCACCTGCCCCACTGACTCCGTATTTTGCAGGGATAGGGAAGCTGACAAGGATCTTGGCGGGGTTATCCTGGCCCAGCCAGCCCGACCCTGGCATGTTCATGTTGCCACATCGTCCCTCCCTACCAACAGCAGTAAAGAAAAAATGTACCTGATTTAGCCCTATTAAAAGAGGGAATTGCAGAGACTTGAGACTTAATGCTTAGTTGAGTTTACTGTTCAAAAAGTTGGGACTTATCGTGGGGTGTATTTTTTCAAGCAGGGATCAGACTTTTTTGAGGCAAGAATCCATTGACAAGACTGTGGTTAATGTTTTGTCCAACCAGGGGCTTACTTAAAGTCTTTCTGAGAGGCTTTACAAGAGTCCTGCTGTCCAGAAGTTGTGACCAGTATTAAGAAAGTCATTGAGTTAAGCACTTGGACAAAGGAATTTAGCTAACTAGCCGAACTTTCCTTGACTTTTGTTGCTGGTACAATTTTCATGGACATGTATTTAAATTAAAAAGGAAAGGGGGCAATATCCACAGTTTTCAAAAAGTTTATTGGATACAATCATTTCATGTCTCAGATTTAATATTCAGTGTTTGATATGCTTAGTTTACAGGGCAAACTTACATAATATTCCCATCAACAGATAGGTCTTTTGTGTTTAAAGAAAAGATGCATTCAAATTTTGGAGAGATAAAAACTCACAGCTTGATGTCTTTCATCAGGAGTGACATGTGGGCATCCTGACCAGTGGGATCACGACTGAACAGCATAGAGCGCATGTCGGGCAACTTGAGGGTGCTGTCGGGCATCCTGGTGTGGCCTATCTCATACCACTCACCCAGAAACTGAACAAGAGAGAGACAGAAACAAGCTAGGACCTTCAGAATAGCGTCAGGTGGTTTCAGTGCTTCCATTTACCTTGGGTATGTTATAAAGTGCTGCCAATGGGTGGATTCTTTGTTGTATGTGTATGCACAGACATGCTTTCATTTTGTTGCTAGAAGGTTGTGCAATTGTTATAATTGAGATCTTAACCATTGCTATTTGCTGGATATTTTGTTCAAAGATTTAATTACCTTTTCTATAATGAAATCCTCCTGTAAGCGAAAGTTAGCAGTCGCACATGCGTTGCTCACACTGGGACCTGTGGATGGGTCAAATTTATCAATTAACTGCTCATTCTAATGAAATAACTTGCAATATGTTGTGGACAGTGAAGTAACTCATTTCAAATGAAAATGTTTATGTCTGTTGGGGGCAAACTTTTTGGGGTCACAAAATTTGGAAATTATTTTTTTCTGCAACCATGTATCTGTAGGGATGTGGCTACATTTTGAGGCTTTTTGCTTGCTCTTTGAAGGAAGGGAAATGATAGACACCAAAAAATCTCTTTGCTCTTGTTTTTCAAAAAACAATTTTGGGAGGCTCCTTTTGTTGAGGGGGCATGGCCATCATTCAGTCCACCCGATCCACCCTGCAAAGAACATATCCTATAGAGGCTTTGAATGGTCGCCATCTTGGAGGGCAGTTCTTTTGTTCCACAGGGAAACCTCCTTGTGGAACAAAAAACACTGGCCTGCAAGATGGCAGCCATGCAGACCCCCTGTTTCAGGTTTCCAGACATGCCTCTTTCTCATACCTTCCCTCGTTTTCAGAGATAAAGTCAGACCAGAAGTTGAGAGTGGAAACAACTATGTCAGATGACAAGACAGTATGTTGTTCAGAGCTCTTGGCTACTTAGAATCTGGTTTTTGAATAGGTTAATAGATCACACAGACTTTACAACTTCCTCAGATCTGCTGTAAAATGTGGAAGTTTACCCAAAGGAAAAGTTTCCCAAGTGGTGTGGAGGGGGGGTCTGTAATCCATTCTGTAGTTCCCATCCCATAAAATCAGAGGAAGTGGCACAGGATAGCCCAAGGGTATGTCTGCGAACCCCAGGGTCTCTCTCTGACCTTCTAACTCTTGCACACGGAGGCAAAACATTGTCAACACTTGCTGCTGGTCTTGCCCCATGATTCACCCCTTACTTCCTGGTTGCATGGGTGTGCAGCAAGTTGAGAACGTGTTATACCCAAACATTTGGTTTGTGCATCAGGAATGCCGTGTTAAAGTACTACTGACTATGGTGTGAGAAGAAATATGAATTGCTACATAATCCTTAGTTTTGTTTGTGGTTGAAATAAATGATGGTGCAGTAGGCAGTCCTTTTATTATTCTTAATTGCTTAAAACCTGGGATTCAGGGGGTAAGCAGTTTATTTTATAGTCGTGTTTGTCATTTCCTGGCATCAAACGGCTGTTGAAACTAAAACAAGTATGCAGCTGTGATTCAGCAAGTTGAATTTTTGCAGATGTTATTTTTCCCCTTTCCCCCTACATTTTCACGAATCACACATTTTGGTTAAATTGATTTGTGACTCCGGGCTCAGGAGTTTTTTCCTGAGAGACTGTATGTATGAGAAAAATTAATTACGTGTATTTTGAGAGTTGGTATCGCAAAGTCATTTACACATGAATGTTAACGTCTGAACAAGGCTGCTGCCCGAAGAAGTCTGCATATATAGGACTGTGGAATTCAAGGCGATCAGGTTTATATTTCTACAGAAGTATATTATATATTAAAGAGACAGAACAGTTTGAATTCCAAGAAGTCCACTGGCGCCTGTGTTTAACCCAGTTAACAGTGACCCATACTTTGTTCCGTCCGGGGGACTTACCCTGTCTGCATTCTGTGTTGTCGTCGTCGTCCCGACATCCTGCGGCGGGTGGGGTGAGATGGGTAGGCGTTTGAGTTAGTTCTTTCTCACAATCTGCAATGCAAGAAATCATCTGCTTGTGAAGGGGGCTTCTTAGAATGTAAAAAGTGAACTTCATACTGGAGGACCATTTCCCCCATCTTGAAGACAGAATGTCGAAAATTATTGAATATCTCGAGGGCATCATCATTATTATTATTTTGTGTGTGTGTTGGTGCGTTAACCTTACTACATACCTAGTGTGGACTTTTGAACAAAAGATGTCCACATGATGCAGGGAAGGAAGACGTTCTGTGGACTTTCACACGTCCACAGGACATTTCCCCTTCTCTGAAAAAGAGGTTTAGAGGCATTTGGGGGTCGGGGTCGTCCGTTGTAAAAGGAAGAGGAATAGTCAAGGAAACCTTGTACAAAAAGCCAGCTGAAAATCGTGTTCCTAGTTCAAGAAAAACGAGTATTTTCACTGAGTTTTCTTAACTGCACAAAAAGAAAGGATTGTCCACTCTAGGTATGTAAGGTAAATGTGTGGGTTTTTTTCTTTCTTTTTTTGTATTTGTTGTTGTTGTTTTTTTGTTTTTGTTTTTTTGTTTCGTTTCGTTTTGTTTTTGATTGCCAGTCCTTAATACTTCATTTATGTGAGTTAACATTCTAGGGAGACATGTAGTGTTTTGTGATGCTCTCCCACCCATCCAGGTGTAAGTGGGTTGTTTTCTTTATGTTTCTAATACCATTGTACTTGTGTACTCTTTTTAAGAACTCCAAACTGATCGAAGTTCAAATCCTTTGTGAAGAAAGCTCTGGGACAATCTGCTTTTTACACTACCAAAACTCGGGTGTTATCAGAGGACTACACAAACACCTTTCACTGGTGTTAAAAATTCTTTGTTATTTGATGTTTCATTTAACACCCTCCAGTGCACTGTAACACTTAAAGGTGCGCAAAGTAACACAAGCGGTGTTAAATTAACACGCTATGGTATGGTCATCTGATAAGACCAAAAAGTGTTGATTTTTCAGAATCAGTAATTCAGAAATTTCGGGCAATGTAAACCTCGTTTTGGGATGGTGTTTCCCATCTTATACCCATGTTTAGAAATGAGTGCATGTTTAGAAATGAGTGTAATGTTACCACCTCCTAACCGTCGTTTGCCAAATTGTTTTTGTACTTTTTGGGTTGTATGGTGTAAATTTTTAAACATTTAACTTAAGTTCTGGTGGTTTCGGTGTTGCTCTTGGTATTTGTTTGTTTGTTTTCTGTTTGATTGTTTTAATTTGAACTGTGGCATTTTTTGCTCGATTTACTTTTCTGATTCGTTTCTTTTTCCTCTTTCTATTGCTTACCTCTTGGAACATCGCGAAGCCGCTCTGGGCGTATGCAAAGTGCTGACATCATTGCTGGGACTTTGGCGCGTACCTCCCCGGGTACACCGCCCACGGACCTCGCCATGAGCCAAGCGTGCTCGCCGCGCCTCGTGCACGAGCCGTCTGACCGTTGCTCACCGCAGCTGTACACCAAGGCGTAACCTGTGTAGTCCGTACTCACCACCCAGTAGTCCTCTGGCGTGAAAATGATGATTGAGAAATGTAGTTTCACTCACGAACAAAATTGAAGATGGGGAGGGGGTTTCTTATGTCCCGTGTTTCCCTCGTAGTTAAAGTAAACGTGATTTTAGCCTGATCGAACTTTGTTACTTGACTTTTCATATTTAACGCACAACTTACTTCTATATTTCTCTGACTGCAAAAAAATCTGCAAATGTAGAGTTGCATATTCAGATTTTTTTTAACCAAGCAGAGAACATTAATTCTCTCTGAAAAGAACCATGTGTCCTCCCACTGCAAATTCTAGATCTCACTGAAACAGAAGAATTTGATTCGAAGAGTAATTACCCGTTTTGTGATTTATGACCTTATCTAACCTGGTGGATAGTTGGGCATGGGTGGGTACAGTAGCATCTTGGCCGGGTTGTCGGAGTCTCCGTTGGCCGTAGCCCGGGCTTCAAAATTCCACGAATTACAGTCGCCAGGTCTGTATACGTAACATTCATTAATCGTTTTACACAACGCCCAAATAAATCCTCAGTGTAAAATTTGGTTGTACAATTTGCCATTTTGCGTTGTTAGTTGGCCGCCGTGAGAGTGTGACACGACATTTTTGCGCTCCGATTTAGTTTAAGTTTGAACAATGTCTTGCAATTTGAGTTATTGTCCAAGCCAATTTTGTTTGTTTCATCTGACGGAAGACGGAGCAGTGTTTGGGGCCAATCTGCATTGCCCCTAAAGTTTGGGTTTTATGTGAAGAGCGGAGAAGATTAATGGAGGCAGCTTGCAGAAAATGCATCAGTGTAAAAAGGATGGAAACCTGTAATGGTTGAATGCACTTCATTTATGAATTGTTGTGAAACGATTCAAAGACACCAAATAAAGCAGGATTAACAAAAATAGTAAAGCCTAAAGTTCAAGGAGGTTTCACTGCGGTCAGGAGGGAGAGGGGGCTATAGAGCCAAGTTCATATCTAGTAGTCTGTGAGTCACTTCCATTCGCCAAAAAGGGTGTCCAAAATTGCAATACAAATGTTCCTCGTTTTATGATATCAGCAGGGGTTAATTTTGGTTATGTTATCGAATATGTACTGGTACACGATCTGACTGTCTCCATACGATTCTAGAAAAGAAACTTGGCCTGTTTCGGTTTCGTACGTGTAATGGCCTCTTCAGTGAATCCGTGAACAAAACGATCCTTTTGAGGGAAATGCTCTTTTAGCATTTCATGTTTATTCCTGGAATGTATTTTTAAAAGTCCGTAGGTTCAACATAACTATGGTCAGATGTCAAGCTCAAATCGCTCGCATTCCGTACACAAAAACATTGTCCTTACCTTATCTCCTTTGTGAGCAAGAATGTTGATGATATATGTCGACCCAGCGCATACTGGGTGTTCAGCTTCAAAATAATACAAAGATTTGTTTGTTCCGTGTTATTAAACGATTCAGAAACTGCAATCTACAGAGCACAGAACACCAAATGAACATCGAATGCTGGTGTTGTTCAGAGGAACTTGATTTCTTATACAAGATTCAGCTATGTGGTAAACTCTCCATGATACTCACACTTACCTCATAACTCTGTTAGTTTTCATAAAGAGAGTCCCGTCTTGGCGTAACCCATAGTGGGAGCGTCTTTGGTAGGGATAGTGTGTCCGCTGTACATGCGCTTCCACGTACCATGTTCCCATAAACTGTAGGAGTTCAATTTTTAAAGCATCGCATAAGAACAAAGTTTGGATACGACTCACTCGTACTCAAGTTTTTTAGATGTGAAATTCAATTTACTTATAGGGAGAAGCCGAGTGTATTGCGTTCATTTTTTCGAACACAATTGTTCTTTTGTAATAAAACTTTATTTTCATTTTAGCAAAGAAGTTGGGTCTGTACCTTGAAAACTGAGCTTTTAGTAGAGCAGCAATCAATCTTGTAACAATAAGAGTTACAAGAGAAAAGACTCGGCAAAAAAAGGCTCGACTCGAACTTTTTTAACCTTCTGGGAATAGACTGCAATTTGCCCTGGACCACCACCGGTGGATTAGATTAAAAACAAATATGAAAGATTGCAATGAAAGATGTGATGCGATATTACACACGCAAAGCCCGATACGCCGCCTCCGACGAACTGCATTTGCGTTCGTCCCAACTTTGTACTTGGCGTCACAAGCGTATACCATTCTTCGAAGATGGATGAAGTAACCATGGTAACACCATTACTGGTTATTTGCAGCGGCCCCCTGTAATTGCTTTTTGCGTTGTGACAGATATTGTGCAAAACCAGTGTGCCGTGACAGTAGCTCCCTACAAGACCCAACCTAGCGCTTGCCGCCATTCAAGGGGGCCACCAGGAGTGTCCTGTGAAACGTCGGTAGATGCCTCCATAGATGAGCACGTGCTTTCGGGGACATCAAATTCCAACGGTGCCTTTGGCGGTCAAAATACCACACTTATAGCACAAGGGTGAAACTTTCTCGGGGGGCGCACGCGTTGTTTTCAGCACCTAAAGCTGGTGAATTGTGGCTTGTACATAAGTTGTGTATACATTTCAAAATGTCATATGGGAAGGGGAGACACATGCCCCCCCCCTTGCGTCCCGTCCACGTAATTGCGTCACTCACAATCCTTTGTATAAGGTTAACTCGCTTGATGTCCCACAAAAGGAAACGAAAAGACAGCCTCCAGAAAAGTTCGAATGCCGAACCCGCGCGGCATTCTTACAGGAAAAAAAACACTCGCGACCTGTAACTGGTTTTGAAATCGAGATAAGCGCGCTCATGGTCGATGGTCCAGCATTAATCAATAATTAGAGTGCTGACAACTACGATCAGCTGGTTAATCGCCGATAACTGTGTACAGGTGTATGTAGGCCTAAATTTCAACCTAGGCAGTGATGGACGGGACACATTTAGTCATTTTTTTCTATTGACTTTGATGATGTACTGATTTCGAAACAACGGCCAAAGATCGACAACCTTCTGAGAGCTTCTGCATCCCAGTAGTTCAAAAGCTTAGCCAAGAACATGCCTCAGGACTTACCCTCTCCAGGGAGAAATCCTCTTTAAGTTGGAGGTCGTCGATGTGGCACGTCCTGCCAGCGCTGAACGGTGCTGGGACGCTCATCACGGAGGCCACACAAACTGCCAAAATCAGTAGCTCTGCAACGCCCATTTTCTTCTAAAAGCAGTTTTGCCTGCACACTTCAAAAAAGTTTATGTGCCGCAGATGCAAAGTGTTGTTGGGCTCGGCAGACGAGGACTTGGCGCCGTGACCTTATGGGCCGGGGCGAGAACCAGAGCGAATACGTGCACAGAGTCAGGCGATCGAGGGAAGTGGAGGAGTGACGTTTGCATGCGTTAATTTGCGGGCACCGGGGTAACCCTATCTGTGTCACAGAAAACCTTTGTACCAATTGTTCCGTTCGCGCAGCAGGGTCGCCGCCGGCAGCGCTCGCATTTTGACATGTGTGGTATGGCGGTATTAATCACTGTGACGTCATTACATTGTTCTTGGGCCATGAGGTTTATCAGAACGTCAATCCACGATACTCTGCGGAACTTGAGAACAAAGTTCATCTCGTGCATGCGTTAGAACGGTTCGTATTTGCTGTACCTTTCTCGTGCCCCGGGGTCATGGTGCACGGGGACAGTTTTTTTCTTCCTCGATATCACACCCATCCATTTGATTGCGTTGAAAGAAATGGTGAATGACTGAATATAATCTGCTTCATATCTTTTCTTGTGAAAAGTTATCTGCACAATCACATGATATATACTGAGTTGTACAAGCTCTGGGTTTGAATTATTTCCAATTGTATTGCATTAAATTAAATTAATAATTGCTAGTCAGAGATTTTCATTTCATGCAATAAGCATTTTCCATCATAAGACAGAGCAGTGACGAAGCATTTTAACGACATGAAGACCTCCGCATTAAAATAAAAAAGAATAAGATAAGTTAACTCAAATCAAGAGTAAATCAAATATCGTCTGCTTTGAATTTGTTTGCATTTTGAAACCGTTTAATGATCAGCGATTTCAAATACACCCAGCTGGCAGGAATTCGAGTGGCATTTCTTTTCAATCCCTGATACATGATAGACGTTTGCAGTCGCCCTTTAGTGTCTACAATGAGTCAGCCTTTTTTACTAAAAATGTAAAACTTTTTGTTCACTACCTTCCCGCAATTTGTAGCCTGATATTTCGAGCCGAGCGGAGTCTTTCTTAAAAGCTGCCTTTCTCTCTCTCTCTTTTTTTGAGAGAGATTGTACTAGGAGCCAAACGGCAGTCCCCGTGATTATCGTGCACTGCATTGGCGTGAATTCGAATAGTTTGCCAAAATCTGCATCCATTTTTAAAATTTACTCCGTTGTTGACAAAGGGATAGTTAAACCCCTGGATGGGGTGAAAACCCCCCTCCACCCATCAATATTTCTGTCCCATACCTTCTTCTTTTTTAATTTGTGGTGCATGAGAGGACATACATTACAGGTACATGTATGAAGATTTCATTCAATCCAAACGGTTTTGTTGACAATACAATCCACCTATAGTTTACGGCCTCGAGTGTGTCGGCCAGCCTGCATTGAAGCCTTCACTTTAGTGGAAAAGCTAGCATTATTTTTGGCTGACCTGTTCCGCAAAAATGGGCATTTCGCCCAATTTAGTGCCAGACATTGCTGGCAAAACTTCCGAAGGCCCAGCACGGGAAGGGAAGCAAGGTGGTGATATCGGGTAAAAGGTGAAGATCGTTACTCATCACTAGTATCCCTATCCCAGCTTGACTCGGTGGGGAGTCGTCTTCTGTATAAATCTAGGGCTTAGGGGCCGTCCATAAAGTACGTACACGCGAAGGGGGAGGGGGTTGGTGGGGTCGCGCACCGTACGCAATGGATCTCCACCGTATCAGTACACTTTCTCATATAAATAAATACCAGAATCAGCTTTTGTGTGGCGAAAAACCATTCAAACACAGTATCCTCCACCGTCCACTCCACCATTTATCCTACCGTGCCAACGCCCATGATTAGTAAACCACAACATTACTTGTGACATGGAAGCGTCTTCTGGAAACGTAAGGTGCCCTCTACGTGAATAAGAGGGGGAAAAGGGCACCAGGATTATTTTTTTGTTCTGATTCAACATCTTTTCATAAGCTGGCAAGTAAATATTTTCCAGGGCCGTTAATAAAGAAATACTGATTTTAAAAACCTGTTTTATTACTCTGGTCATTTATTTAAGAATCTAGAAGCGACGTGCGAATAACAGTACTAGATGTAGATGTCCAATGTGCTGTGACATTTAACGATGCTAAAGCAGGGTACCCTGAGAAGTCAAAAGACATGTGGAAAGCGTATGTGCACAGGGGATGGGGGGCTTGAGCAACTGCCTACGCAATGCGTGGGGGGGTCTGAAAAGTCGGTATTTCGTGGTACGTAGGCTACTTTATGGACGGCCACTTACTAATGTGACCTAAACGGGACAACATCTAGGAAGTATAATTAGGTATATTCAATCTGCTGGTGTATAAATTCTTGCCAAAGTTTACGCCTTGACCAGTCGTGTCTGTCCTTTTTCAATGTTTATGGTGTGGGCGTTCCCATTGAGAAATACTATGCAGATTGTGTTATGTACTGTTTGAAGTTACATGTAGTAGCGTTCCGCTTTGAGTTCTTACCTCATCAGTATATTTCTCCCTGGGACAGATATAGTGCATACTGCTGAATTTAAAAAAAAAATGAAAACCCTCCATTAAAAAAGAAATTCATCAATAGTTGGCTTTAGGTTTGGAAATTATCCAGTGATTCAATGGAACCGAGAGAGGGCGCTCATGTTGAAAACAACAGTGGCGAAGCGGTAGTCTGGTACCCTCCGCTCGTTGCGTTCGTTGTTGCCAGTTAAGAGCACCTATGCAACGGGTTGCCGACTGATGCTTTTCCTATCGTGAGCTCGCGCGGCGTGGTTGGATGTCTTGTGGCAAACGACAACCGCATCACAAAATTCACTTTCCAGGCACGGCAACATTTACTTCCTCCGTACGCAGTCGCCGAGCATCTGACGAGCAGGTCGACTGGAAGCGTGCAGAGCAGGTTCCGATCCTGATGGAAGTGTAATCGGTTGTAGGGATTTTTTCAGTCTAGCGGTGGCGGAGCGACAGGCAGTCTGGCGTGCGGCCTACAATGGGAAAAAAACAGAGCAAGATGAAGGACAGGGGGTCGTCAAGATCGCGCATCTACGGCCACGGTTGTGGGTAAGCAAAGGCCGCAAAAGACGTGCAGTAACATTTTCCCTTCCTAACCCATGGAGGAACGTCCTTCTACCATGTCTATGCTTTACTGAGTTCTGAGATAGGTAGGAAACCTAGGCCTTGTGGAGGTCTGCCAACTTTAATCATGTTTTAATCATCGTATTCTATGTGGCCTAGAACTTAAGACTCATGATTGAAATGAGAAGCAGTTACAGTTTTAGAGATGGGAGGAAAACCCCAGAGGAATATCCTGGCTAAAACCCACAGAATCAGGTAGGGACTGAAAACCCAATCCACATGTGGACTGAGCTGGGAATCGAACCCAGACTGCAGAGGTGGAAGGCGAGCAAAGAACCACTATGCCCACTTACTCCAGTCCGAGGTTCCTTCCAAATCACTAGATTTCTACATGCAATCAAGCACATTAATATTTTGCAATCCCTCCTATCCTGAAGTCACTCTTTGGGT
>NW_019091549.1:240842-294770 GCF_001949145.1 Acanthaster planci
AGAAAATACATGCTCACCAGTGACTGTGGGCATTTGTACACATTTGTGCTGTAAAACCAAAGGAAAAACCAAGAAAAAAAATCAAAAGAGAAAAAAATCAAAGCATTTACATGCATACATGTACCTACGGTACACAGAATTTTGAGACAGATCTCGTAGAGTCTGTGCACAGGATGTCAAGGGATGTCTGTGTACGAATCTCAATGCCACTTCCCTGGTTGTCACGCATCTCCCAACAAAACTGTTGATGTGCATGTACGGTATATCTGTCACAGATTTACCCCAAGAACTTATTACATGTATGTAGTTCGTCATTCCTCTCTGTGATCAGGAAGATGGAATGACCAGCTGTATCCACCTTGAGCAGAAGCTCCCTCTCATCTGTTGTTGGGAGTGGGGAGTTTATTGTGTTGGTAGTGATGCGACCGTTACAGGTGCATTTTATTAGTCGTTCATGAACCAGCGACGTTCAGTTCCGACCAAAGGAGCCTCTGTTGCCTAGAAAATTGCACCCTCTCCTGGTGCAGTTCGAGGCTCATACTAGGCCTAGTTCTCCACGTAGTTCTAGGGGTAATTCAGGTTCACGTCCTGTCCACATTTTGGTAATTAATCTTCATTGAAATAATATGCATGCATGAAGAAAAAAGCAGCATCAGAATACAACATTCTTCCCAGGAGATGAATGAGTTGAACCCAGAATTCCTCTTTATCAAACAAAAATCTCTTGGGGTTTAGAAGCAATCCTGGTTTATCATAGTCCGAGTAACTACGTGTATCGGTAGGACCCTGTGAATCGCCTCCTTTAATTAACATTTGGACATGGTCACGCAATAGCAGGCCCGAGGCTTTCGAGTCAACTTGTACCTTGGGCGACTTGTATGTACTTGTACCTTGGACGACTCGTATGTACCTTGGATGACTCATACCATGGGCGACTCCTACCTTGGACAACTCGCATCTCAAGTCAAGACCACTCCTACAGGTCTTCATGTTTGCAATTTGGTTGTAATTTTCTTGCTGTTCCTTTTCTGCATATTTAAGATCAAATTTGACAAACATATCTGTTTTTTCAAAGAAAAATTTCTTTTTTCCCAGACATACCAGAAAGATCTCGAGCTCCAGCATGATTTTCAGCAGTGCCTACCATGGGCATTTGCACCATTGGTTTACGTGACGGTTGTCGACCATTTTCCAACTTGACTTTCTTATTAACATTCTTTGGGGGGGGGGGGATTTTACTCAACTCTAAATTCTGGGGGTTTTTTTGGGGGGGGGATTCAGTTTATTCTTATGGCTCTGGGAAAACATTAGACCTTTTCATTTTGTGGGGGGGGGAATGGTGACTTTGTTTGGGGGGTGTACTTAATAAAACTTATGTCTTGATTTCTTTGCCTTCCTTATTAACATTTTTGGGGGACAAGTTACAACTGACGTTACTTTATAAACTCTGAAGTAAATGAAAACATGACATCACTCCATCATCACTGTGGACTGCACGGTGAAGATTCCGAATTGCATGCAACGACGGCTGGCTACATTGACCAGCGTCAGTTTCCTGACCGCGCAATGCACAATGTCGACATGTCTCACATTAATGTCGCCCCACCTGCGTGTAGGTAAGGCAGTGTATCCAAAACGGCAAATTAGGTGACGAACACATGACTAAGAAATCAAATTATTGTTCAAGGTACCGGTAATTACACTAATAGTGAGCTCTGAGCAAGCTCTGATTTCTGTGAAGGTACATGTACGAGTTATCCCACATGCGAAGGTTCGAGTTGTCTTTACTGGAGGTACAAGTTGTCCAAGGTGCGACTCGGCAAAGGTACGAGTTGGTACAGTTACGTCGAGTTGATGGTATGAATTGTCCCTGGTACGAGTTGTCCAAGGTACAAGTTGACCTGATCCCAGCCCGAGCATGTCCAAATGTTGAAAGAGGCAGTTCATAGGGTCCTCGTTACTCAGACTAGCTGATTCATAAACTTTTCAAATTTTGACGACTGTGGTTTTCAGATTATCCCCTTCCCAATAAGAAGCTTTCGTTGAGCCATTCTTGGATTTGATTACCTTGTACTTGTTACAAACAGCACTTACACATCCAGGTGTACTCTCAAAGGCTTATGCAATTCTTTTATTTCTTTTTTCCCTGGGAAGTGACTACACCGCAGTCAATTCTATGGAAATAGCAGATGTCAAACGTTACACCGCAGTCCACAGTGATGCTGTGACCAGTGTGACTATTGCTGGCGATGTGTCATACATCACAGGCAGTGCTGATCAAGTGAGTATCAAAGTCAAATCAAATCAACCAACTTTGTTTCACTGCCACACATGCACTGGCTCGCCAGAGCCACTTGAACAATATTTGTGCGACATATCTCACTGCAACCTCACATTTGGCAACACTCGAGGACACCGCCACAGAGCGATGCGTGTATTTGCTACGAAAAAAAAACCAGGCTGTGCGTGGCAGCCTAGACAAGCTGAATGCACGGTGCAGAGCCTCCGACTTCTCAGACTTTAAATTTGTGTTCAAAACGAATGGGGGACTAGTGTCCACATAAGGTGAGTTGGCACAGGTTGCAGCTTAACCCATGAGCAGTACCTGCACAGTCAGATGGACAGATTATGTTTGTGTATCCTCCAGTATAAAGTGGTACAATGACAAACAGAACAAAAACACTGCTGTCTTTGTGGAATATAACTAGGAGTAGGTTAAGCCTTAAACCCCACCAGTTTTTACAAAATATAATAAGTATTAAATCAAGAGAAAACGTGCCCTCATGTCAGTCCAATATAAAGCCCATTTTCAGATCTAGTAATTTCTGTGCATTTGATGTATATCCATGCATAGACACGGAAGTGTGTAAATTGAAGCGCTACCTGTGTTACTTTGTGAGCTTCATCAATTAAATCAAAAAGCTTTCTTACAGCAGGAGCGGATGGAATTTCACATCCACTGCCGGTTGCCCCAATCCACTGGGATCCAGCGCACCTTTTATTGCCGGAGAGATCTGGCGGGGCACTCCATTTACAATTTACCCACAGTGCCAGTGACGCTTAAAGTTAATTTATGGCTGTTCAAACAACAAAGGTATTACAAGTTTGCCTCTAGCATAAGTCGTCGGCCATAATGGAGTGTTGTCAACAGTTGTGACGGTGACAAAAGAAATTGACATTTCATGGTTGTAACAAAAAGTCTCGGCCATTTACAGGTACCATTCAAGAGTTCCAAAAAAAGTACTCCTTAAATTCATTGCTCACAAATCTGAATCCTTAACCACCTATCATTTTAATGTAAAGTACAGAATCCTTTAATCATGTTAATCTTGCAAAACCAGCTTGGGGGTTTGATTGGGTCAAGGTCAGAGTTTCTTTCATGTGAGTGGAAATGTAAGTGTTGTACATGTAAGTCTGGTTTGTAAAAATTAGAAGAGGCTTGCATTTGGATGGATAGTATTTAAACATTGGTTCACAGTAGAAGATGGTTGGTTACGGATGATACTCGAAGTATGATAGCAGGGTTATTTGTATTGCCAAGATCAATCAGAAGGAGAGGTCCGTGAATGATCACATTGTGCCCATTTAAGCCACGGAGCCCGATCAGTAATGAGATTTGGGCATAAACACGTGCGCAGACAACTTGCATGAAATTGATGCGGGTTTTGTTTTTTGCATGCTGAGCGGACGATTGAAATGCCACAGACAATCCCCTGCGATTTATCCAGGGAGTCATCCGGGACTCTGATGCAATTAATGATATAGATTTCCCTCGTGCAGTGCAGCGATCCATCAACTCCGTCCAGAGAAGAGCATGCCTCTCCTTGAATTTACCACTGTACTAGTTTTACATTTCTGGCCATTAGATTTCATTTAAATGTACCATACGGTATGTGTGCATTGGTGCACAGCAAACTACTGCACCAGCTGCAGTTTACAAGAAACAGTGGTTCGGGGGCCTATTCAGAGCTGTTTGTGCCTGAATAGGGCTTGATTAAAATGTCAGATCAATATTGATGTTGTTGGGTAGTGTTAAGGAGTTCATCAGAGATAAAGATGACAGGCCTGATGTGAGTGGAGAGGTGAATTTTGAAACAAACAAAAGTGGACCCCATTGGACTACACAGCTTTGTATATAAGTAACTACAACTTGGCCTGCCACCCTCCTAGCTACATGTAGTGCGTGTACATGTACGTCCTGTGTTTTGTGTCATTCACCATGCGCCAACTGAATGCGTATACATTTTATAAGGACAAGCAGTCTGCTTGACATTAGCAACTTTCTCGCTCAGTCCACCCCAATTCCCATTTTAAATTAAGGATGTCATTGATACATTCCCCAAAGCCTTTATGGCCTTGTAGAGTGATGCTTTGTGTACAATTAAAGTTCATCAGTAGCTGACTCCACCCCTGATTTATTCATTCTGTGTTCAAGTTTGAAAGGTCCATTCCCTTATAAAAATGGTTAAACACACCCCCAAGTCAAAAGGTTCTTTTTAACCTCAGGCGTGTACCCTTGTTTCTTCGAGAGCCTCCCCCTGCAAGCACCCTCAAGGAAAACAGCCCCCTCCCCGAAAACAGCCCCCTCCCCGCCCCCCCAAAAAGGACAAAAGAACACTCACTCTAAAAAACATCGAACAAAATGTGCAGCTTGCAGTGGTGTTTTTCACCTGGTCAGTAATGAACAGGAAGCTCCCATTTGTCAGTCTGATTTTGTTCAGAAATTGCAATTTCACGGGCAGTTAGGCCCTGCTGCAGGAAGAGCTCGACACTGGTATGCCCCGAAGCTCAGCAATTTGCAACGCGATGTGTGTCTGAGTGGTGAATGGAGCATTCTTGTCCGCGGCAAGAGATAATCACGGCTGCCCTGCAGTGTAGAGTATCAAAGCCATTACGGTCATTCTTATAAATTTCCTAATTTTTTCCTGTCCCTGGCATATGATTTTGTAAGTTGAAAATGTAGTACTTCATTTCTACGAGTGATAAATGCAAATTGTCAGCCCAACAAAAAAGAGTTAGAATTCAGTTTCTAGGCCCCCTGTGTCACTTTGCATACATGTAGGTCAGGCGTAAAAGGGACAGAAAAATATGTCACATGTTGGATCCCAACTTCATAGAATGACCCATAAGTAATCAAGTCGGGGCCATGTAGCAGCCCAAGCCCACCAAGAGCTCTTGTTCCAAGTGCCTTGGCCATGCAGGGGCCAAGTTCCTCAGGGGTAGCCAAGATGGTCTCTTGCTTCAGTAAGCCCACAAAAGAAAACATTCTTCCGTATGAGAAGGCAACAGTGCACACCGCATCTGAATTGGGTCTTATTGCTCCTGTATGCACATGTAGGACTTGAGAAACCTAGCAATGGATCAACCATAAGTTGGTTTTTAATCCTGAACAGGCTGTCTGAAAATGATAAGGCAGCATTTAAAATCCCTCTCGAAACAACCTGCTTATTTGCATTGCCAAAGCTGTGTAATTGATCAGGCATGCAACTTTTCCTCAGATCAGCAGATCTCCTCATTTTTTACACATACATGTACATGTGTAGTTCACACTCATGCCATTGGAAATCGAAAAACACTGAATAAAGTCTTGTAAAGATTGGAATTTCCTCCTTTTTTGTCAAAGTCCAAATTGCATGCCTGATTGATGCTACAGTATGTATTTAATGCAAAGGACATGCATATCTGAGAGACTATTGAGTAGTGAAATGTTTCTCTGCTGTATACATGTATGACCACCGCTGTGGTAAAATATAACTCGACGTACAGGCAGGCTGTGCATGTACCACACATGGAGAGGCAAAGTCACCTTGAGAGAGGAAAGAATGATAATGATAGTTAGGAATCATTACGCTCATCTCTCGTATTTAAGTCCTGGACTAATCATGGAATTCGGTTTCCACATTTCTGTGGGGCCCCTCACACCAGCCCATGAACATCAGTATCCACTCAGTGCAGTAACAAGAGATGAAATGCGTTTACACGTACACGTGTACATGAACCATGTTCATTTGGTGGGAATTGGCTGCACAGATTTGCGCGCGCTCTGCAGGGGACGCACTGAGCATGAGCTGGATGCGCGCACCGGCCCAGCTGAAAAAAAAAAAAACTCCCACCAGCCTGTCCCTTCTTTGCCGGAAGAGGGAAGGGAGTCGCTAGTCATAGGCTATTCTGCTCATAATTCCTAGTGAGAGCAGTTGTTAAATTTCCATTTTTTGGGGTCTTTTTTCTTTTCTGGTGACTGGATTTCAGAGCATGGTGCTGTACCGTTGGAAGGAGGGGCGATTGATGCAGAGATGGGTGGGACACAAGAGAGAAATCACCAAGGTGAGTGGTAAATAGCTGGCCGTTGTACTTAGGACAAATCTTTCACGTATGGCATCAGAGAAACAAGGAACACAAAGGTGCTTTTGAATTTAACTGTTGAGTTACCGGGTTTATTCAGGTTTAACAAGTTTCACATACAGTGTGAGTTGCATGTACAATGTTTAGTAGCACAACTGGGAGGTTGTAGTTGAACTTTGTGAATTTCACAAGTTCAAAAGAAACGTTTCAAACATAGTGGATTTTCCTGCCAAAGAAGTCAGCTTTTAGATGAGAACTACATGTAATAGCATGCAGATTGGACGAAAAAGGTAGATTTAAAAATCGAAACGGGGGAAAAAAGACAAACTTCTTAAAGAACAGCACAAAAAGGACACCACAAATAGATGAGCAGAAAACCCACAGGACAAAATAACTGAGCTGGTACTGCAGGCCGGTAATTTGCTTCTACCGGTATGTGTCTCTGCCTTTGAAGTACAACTAAAATTCAACTGTAGTAAGATAATTGAAGTTCATATCTTCCTATAGGGAAGGAGCCACCTTGAAATCTGCGGGATTTAAAGATGAACTGCTTAAACTGAAAGTTACATGCCCTCTAGGCCTTCAGGTATTTGGGGATATGTAATTTCCTTAACCTCACAATACTTGATAGACGTGGAGATCATGTGGAGTGGTTTTCTGTTACCCTTTGAAAGTTTTAAGCTCCATTTCCGTACAGTATGCTGATGCATTTTGCTCCATCTGTAATGCCATGTTTCTTTTCATTACACAATCACCACAAAGACCATAGCTATGGGAAAATTCTTGGAAGTATTCTCCATTCAAGTGCCCAACAGCAGAATGAGACATGCTGCCATCTGTGAATGTCTTTCGAGGGGAAAACTACCGTTAGGTATTAGACCTGACATGTGGAAAATGATGGACTTCACTTGCACCAAATCTGAGACTCATGGGGCACACCAATTAGGTTTAGCCTTGTCAAGACAACTGCCAGTGAGGGAAATGAAAAGGATTCACAACAATGATGTGCTTTAACTGCCTTGATGTTGGGCAAACCTGCAAATAACCCAACTCTTACGTGTAGGTGTAATTGGCGGCCATTATGTCTCGGAGGAAGAATTTGTAAAATAGATATATAAATGTTCAGAGTCTTCCCCACCCCTAGCAGCACTCTACAGAATTAAAAGGAACCATCAGAAGGGGTGCGAGCACTCACACATGCCTTGAGAATAGTAGCTTGTTAGATCTCAGTTTTGCCAAGTTTTTTTCATACAACACATTGTAAGAAATGTGCCAAAAGACCATAAAACCTGGACAAAGGGTTGCAGTGATGTGAAATTCAAGATCCCAGATCTTGTTTCTTTCTCAAACGAAAGTATCTTCTTTCCGCCCTTTTTTAGTCTGTTGATGACATACGGTTATTCAAGGCGTACATGATTCTGTTTCATCCTTTATTCATCATTTTCCAACCTTTTGAGTTGTGAATGTAGCTGTGAATCAAATTTCCGGCAGTGATTATTCTGCAAAGTCTCCCCTCTTTCCCTGTTAAAATGTCCTCTTTGCTTTGGTCACGGCGGAAGCTACAAAATCAGCAATGGCAGAGCTGGCTGGGCAGAATGAGCGGGTAACTGTCCTCCGGGGGATGGAAGGGGAGTGGGCGGGGAGTAGGAAGACATCAGGAAAAATCCCGGAAGAATTTCAACGGAGATGATTCCTGTGATTTGGCTGTGCTGATGCATGCCATTAAGCTGCGGCATTCTAATTTAAGCCAACACATAGAGCCATTAAGCCAGAACAATCTGAGGGGAACCAGACAAAATGGCTGTTTCCTGTTTTGGGGGTGTTTTTTACCTATAGTAAATTCAGAAAATTTATACTTAATGGACGAAGCATCGCAACACTGATCGTAACACTTGTTTTTTTTCTTCAAGTGATCAAGTGCTTCGGTAATCGCAGCAAGTGGGCTTGGTACTACGACTCCTGAGAGGGTACATCATCCAAAGAAAATCAATATATGTGTCTGACATTTTGCCAGGCAAATAAAGTCAGCTCCCATACATTAATTATGAACGCACTTCGAAAGCAGTGCAGATGAAGGATTTAAACACTTTTGTCTTACATTCATTTCCAATGTACTGTGCATACATGTATGTTTTCATAGACAAATTTATCGTACTTCCACAGTGTACATGAGCATGTACAGTACGTGCTTTTATGTTGCAGAATTTTAGCTCTTCAAAATTTGTTGCAGCTTTCATGTCATTTTTAGCAAACTGTATTCATAATTTTTAGTGGTTGCAGGAAATTCTGTTGAACGTTGAAACGCTGCATGTATTGGGTCATCGAGTATCATAGTGTTGATTGTATTATTGTATTATTAAGGATTTCGTTCTCCAAAGTTTCAAGATTTAGTTGCTGTGCTGTTTCTTGAAGGATGCATTTCAGTTTGAGATATTTTTGTCTTAAAAGTGAGCTGGATTGTTGAGTTTGGTAATATGGACGTGGTTTGATGCACATCTTGGTTTTGAAAATATGTTTTGTTTGCACAAAAATGGAGAAAAACTCCCCAATTAATACATAAACCGTCTGACTTTATGGTGTTTACGATTTGTACATAACCTCAAATAGTTCATTGTAACATCCAGTGTTTTTCTCATGTGTCCTCTTGTAAATCATGAAAACAACTAATATTATGCATATGTCATTATATATTTCAATTTGCATAAAGCACCAAGTTCTTATTTATAAGAATTCATGCTTCGGCCACCCTCATTTGTGAACGTGCACTTGCCAGAGGTGGTCTAGTTCATCATATTTGCTCACTCTTCTGTTTGCATATTTTTTTTGTATTCTGGGATTTTTTTTCTTCATGACTGTTGATGTTTTCCCGTGGCACACACAAAGTCCTCGACTAAATGAGGCTTGGTTTATAAATAGAGCTGGTGTCTCCAATTACTCCAATTACAGAGGTTAGAGAGAAACCCACCGCAGAGGGGATTTTTGACACCGGAAATATCAAAGAATGATACAGCTTGGCTATGTTCTTTTTTTTTTCCCAACAAAAAAGTGAGAACTGGCAAGAGGTCTTTTCCATATTTCAACCAATTGGATGAAGGAATCTCATATCTGTACTGTTGTACATTTCCTCCTCGTGTTTCATACTCGCCAACCCAAGTAGTGTTGGCAGCGTTGGCTTCCAATTTTAACTTATTTTTTTACAGTTGTTATCTACATGTACTGATTCAAATTGCATGCCTTGTTTCTTTTCAATTGAAAAAAAATGTAAAACTATTGTAAAAATAAAAATTGTGCTTGAGGGTACAGAAGGGAGTCGGACCAATTAGGAATAGAAGTGCACTTTGCATTGAAAGTCTCCAGCCATGGGCATTGTCAGGATTTTTTTTTGGGGGGGGAACAAAGCTTGTATCGGCATTAAACTGAGAAACCACCTTCCTTTTTTTCTCCATTTCTGTCTTCTGTTTTCTTTTGGGCCTTTCTTTTTCTCTCTCAAATTTTCCCTAAAAAAAAGTTTGCCCTAATGGACTCGGTTTGAGTTTGGCATATAGAGTCTGCCACACATAAAAATTCACTCCATAGAAATAAACAATTTTTGTACACTGGTATGCTGCAATACCCCTTACTAATCACATGCCCAAAAGAAAGTGATTATCTTTATAACAAAGAAGAAATTGACATGCACAGCAACTTGGTCACTGAATCAAAAGTCACACACTAAAGCACTCTCCACCAAGCAAAAATGAACCGTGAATGGGCAACATTTTAAACAACCAATGACAAAGTGAACACCTGTTTTGTCAAAGTAATGTGCATGAGTGGTTCCTGTATAGGGATGATTGTGACTCTTTTATTTCGTCCTGTGACATTGATTTCTGCGTAAAACTTACGGCTCATTCTGTTACATTCTGTGACTTTTGATTCAGTAACCAAGTTGCTGTTTGACAGAAGTGGCAAGTTTCTTTTGCTGTCCTGTTTAGTGGTAGTCTGTGGGGTTCTTTCTTTGATAGGGATATGTTTGAAGTCAGTAAATGGTTCTCCAGGTAAAAGCAACTGTAGAGTGACACCAAGTGCATCTCCGGCTGTGCAGACAACAAACCCAATTCCATTTGCACGGGAAGCACAGAGAGAACTCGTAATGCTATCAAATGGATGGGACAAGCTCTCACCTCGCTGCATAACACCTGTCGCTTTCTACACACTTTATTTTTTCCCCATTCCCATCAGCGGCAGTATGTTTTTTACATCACCACCCATTAGTGACAAGACCTTCTCTGACAGTTCCACCGAGGCCGGATGGATTGGTTTTTTTTTTCTCTTTCTGTCTCTCTTGTCCCAGTGGATTTCTGTGGGCGAGAGAATTTGTCTGACGTCAGGAGTGTACATGTATGGGCTGGCTCTTCCTGTCAGTCTCCATCAACCGCAGACGCCCACAGTTGAAACATTGGATCATCACCTTCATCGCTTCCTCCTTCTTAACTAAAGATCTCAGACGATAGCCATACTTGTGTGTGCCTGCATTTGTGCCCTTGTTGAGAAACCTGTCGGTTTGTCAGGTACATGTACATGAGGACCGTCTTGTGTATATGGGACTCGCTCTGCAAAAAAGGGGATTAAGTCGCGCCATGCCAAAACACGTAATATCCTGTTCTATTTGAAGAGGGCAAGATTTCTTCAAAAATGTGGTTTTGTGTTTTTTCCTTTAAATGCTTCAATAATATATATTTTCATAATTTGTAACTTCAAACATTGATACTGATGAATAAAGATGAAAAACTGATCATTCAGTAAGAAATCCTACATAGCATTGTGTTTCCAAGCGCTAGACGTTATGAGCTTTATCTCGAAAGGTGCTTTTATTGAATACGAAAATGTGGATATACAAATGTCTATATATCTAAGGAACGCAGCGCACTACAGGGGTCATTCATCTATCAAATTGTAGCTTTTGATGTACAGAATCCAGCCGTATAAAAAACTCAAAACCTGAATTTGGCGACTAATCACCCATTTTTCTAGAGCTGGTCACAAATATGCACAACTGGCACGGGATGTTCACGTATAGTGTAATCTTTGGCGACCATTTTACACAGAATCCACGTTCTGGCAGCACCATTTTAACCATTTAAAACCCTTCACCCGAAGAGCTTTAAAAGGCCACTCAAGTCATCTTATTGAGAATCCCATTGCAGCCTCCTGAAGGCCTAAGACATGTACATGTACCGGTAGGAGGGCACGTGCACTGTGTTGTGAATCTTGCCAGAGTCTTCAATTGCATACAGTAGCCCTGTGTTCACCACATGAAGGAATGCAAATGGATTTCAAAGCTGAAGCGTGTGTACACTGTGCATGTACGGTACATGACGTCCCAATACATGTAATCTGGCAGCCAGAGCGCGCGTTGAATACGCTATACCCCTTTGGCCAATTGGCTCCATGCAGAGCACGCTTTTATGAAGCAACAGTGGTGTTTGGTTGGAACTCACTGCCTGGTGTTTCCTTTGTTCTTGTGGACTAAAAAATTGGGTGGGAAGTGTGGTTTTCAAGTCGCTCCCATTTGAACAAGAATCATTTTCCTGGGTTGACATTTTGACCAAACGTCTGTTAAAATATATTACAGATAAATACACCTTGGAAATTCCTCATTTTCAAGACAATTCCAAATATCCCTTTTTTCTTAAAAAGCTTGCAGGGCGCTTTTAACAACCCCAAAAAGGCACATAAAGTGCCTTTGGGGGGGGAGATCCTATTGTTTTGGTACCTAAAAAGTCACCATAAATGTGCCAGCAGGTGTATACACATGCAGAGAACACACATCAATTTCTGTTTGAATGTGCAGTACGGTTGGCACTTTTGCACCACATGCGCCATGTGCTTGAATGAACCCAACAGTCTGATTCCCCCCCAGCTTGTCTCCTCTTTGCCATTGAGGGGTGCTTCCATGTCGGAAAGAACAGGGTATTGTGACTTCCCAAAATGGCTGGCCACCTTGGGTTTTACACCTTCACAGTGGATGATGCGAAATCACACAGGTTTTTTTTTTGTGTTGAAACATGGAGGACAATTAAACCCACTCTGGTGAAATCTGTATGCAGTGGTGGGTGACGTGTACATACCGGTATGAACTCGTCCCCAGGCTTGATTGATTCCCACTGAGTTTGTAACGGTACGCGCACACATCAGATACTTGAATTAGTCCTTGCCCGTGGAGGTTGAGTGCAGTATTGAGCCCTTATCAAGCAGCTATGGGCCATGGCCGGACATGGAAGCAAATGTCGTTCCACAGCATGTATGGTCTAAGGGTTTGGAAAAAAAGCAGCAATACAGAAAGGAGTTATGCACAACTCTTGAATGAATGACCACCAACAATCAGCAATAAGCCATTTTCTGGGTTAAATTTGAATAAAATATGTTACACTGAGTTCTTCAAATTCATGTGAACATTACAAATGCATTGTAGGGCAAATTTGAATTGATACACAGACCACAAAAAGTCTTGAAATGTCCTTCACTCACCCTCGTTGCTAGGTTGCACAGTGCCCTCGTTAGTTCACAATCAGATTTACATGTACAACATACATGTACCAGTACAGTATCAATGACGTTGTCACTGTCTATTTTTCATTCACACACACACAAGCATGTACTTGTGAAAGCTTCATTAAGCATTTAGTACAGCCACGAACCCACCTGGGTTCCGGCGATTTAATTCTACCCTTGCTCAGATATGTAAATCGCACTAGTCATTACCAACATACGATGGTCAGAGATTATCAAAAGATCTGTTTGCTGCAGAACTGGCTTTATTTTAATGGATAGTTTGTGTTGAATAGGTCCAAACAATGGTACATGTATATTTCCATAGGCTTTGCAGGGGGATTCTGTTTTCTCGTTTGATTTGTACGTTCGATAATTTGACTGTACAGAAAAACAAGTACAATCTACCGGTATCTGCTAATAACCTTGAAAAGTGTCTAGTTTAAATGTGCAGCATTCTGCAAAGCCATGACGTTTCTTTTGGGGGAATTCAAACGGGAGAAAATACTTCAAGAGAAGTAGCCATGCTTTACGACACAAAACCAATTGGAAGTTGTGTACAATGTACATGTACATTAACATGACTCAATCAACTCTCCGTTCACATTTAATTCATGAAAAATTCATTTGTTTGTGTGCTCAGCTTCCAAAAAGTTGTCCAGGCGACACGCATCGTCATTGAGCAATTCAATGGAACCGTTTCTTTCATACGAGACTTAATGCCATTCAAAAATTCATGTACTGGATTTGTTCAGTTGGATGTATTTATAGCTTGTCTGCTGGGCCCCTCCAAGAAAGATTTTCTGTTTATCATCAGTGTATGCTTCAATATGTTTATTTTGCATTTTCAAAGGATCAAACTGCTAATTTGTATAAAAGCAAACATCTTGACATCCAGCTAATTTTTCACTAAGTAGGATTCTGCATTTTTCCTTTCCAAAACAGAGCTCGCCAAATTTCAGAATGTGAAATTCATGCTGTAGGTGTCTTTTCTACCAAAATGTAAGCGGACCAGATATGTTGAACATTTTTTAACTCATGGCATTTGAAGTTCAAGGTCGCCAGCGGAGAATGAGCAATTTTTGCAGCTTGCATGCACACCAGGTAGACTGTCCTTTAAACAGCCATCCTGCTAACAAATTGCCGTAGCAAGCAGTGTTCACCAGCCTAAAAGGATTGATCCAGGGTCAGTGCTATGCTATATGAGATCAGTCATTACTATATATATGTACATGTACATAGTAACTCTCAAGCTGACATAATTAATGCCAAATGGAGAGTGAGACTGCCAGAAGAGCTTCAAAAACCTGAGTCATATATTTTTCTAGCAGGTCTGACATGTAACTGCACATTTTGGTGAAAACTACCCTAAAAAATTTGGCATGCCCTTTGATCCTGTTGTTATTATGAAAGCTAGCTTTTCGGTTTTTCATTCACTATATACTTCAAGCCGGCTTGCTGGCTGGAACATTCACCTTGGAGATCATTTAGACATTATTCGGGAGGTTATGCAGACCTGTACATATTGGTTGTGTAGGTTGTATAGTGTGTTTATAATTTGGCTAGACAGACCACCGTCTTTGAAACTTGACCATGACATCATGCTTGTCTTCTTCCTTACCGTATCAAGGGACTTTGTTTGATGAGATTGCTGCCAGAGTCACCTGTGTTTCTGTCCTCTGTAACTTGATTTCAGGGACTGCATTGATCAATAATTTCACATATCTTAAAACGTAGACTGGAATTTTTTTTTCACATGACGAGCCAGGAACGACCGGAGAGATGGATTTCCGATTTGGGTTACAGATGACAGACATGGGGTCTGGTTTTTAATCAATAAGTTTGGAGGCAGACGAGCAGAGGGAAAAAAGTCTAAACCATGAAGGAACGTTGGACTATTTTATGATAGCACAGCACTCTTCCTATCTTACTCCTTTTGTGTCTTTGGTTTGATACTAGTTCAATAAAATTGGAAGGTTACAGGGGCAGATCTGGAAGTTGTCGGGGGGGTGGGGGTGCTCAGGCTTGTCAGATTTTTTGCATGTTCAGTTGTTGCAGACAGCTGGACACATAATAGGATTTATCATCTCTTTTTGTATTACCATAATTTTTGTTTCATTTTTCTAATTATTACCGTTTTTTGGGGGTGTCGGGGGAGTCTGGGAGGGGTCCCCCAGATTTGCACCTGAGTAACATGCTGATGAAGTTTCAAGTGTTTAATGCAGGGTATTGTAAAATACTGGTATTTTACCCCTATTTTTTTTACTGACTGCACATGACAAGGTGTTCCTTCACTGTACTTTGGTAAAATTACAAACAACAGATATTGGCCAAATGTGGTTAAAGCTTTCCAGATACACCGTTAAGAAAGCAAATTAGAAGTTTCTGCTAGGTTTTCAGATGTCTTTAGTACCTGTTCATAGTAAGATCTTCTAGGCAGATGCATAGTACATTTATGTCTTTGTAAGCCTCACTCGTGAATTGCTCCGTTAAAAACGGATCTTTGTCATAATTCGCCTCTTTAGCGAGGCAATACATGTACATGTAAAAATAAATTGGCTTATTTTTCATGCTTGCTCGCTCAGGGAAAAGAACTTTGAAACTGCCAAGCATGCCACAACAGTACGTACCAGAAATACATCGTGCACCGTCATGAAAATTCATGGCGTTGGATGCTGTAGAGGTGGTTGTACTTGCAAGGTATTAGTACATCGTATTTGAGCTGATCTGCTCTGTAGATATTACAGCTATACATGACACAAACACGGGTATTTACAGTGTTCCCCTGATTTTTTTTATTTGTCGGATCTGTTGTGAGTATATCATGTAAACTCCTTACAGATTTACTACCATTAACTTTCTAATGACATTTTTTAAACAGATGAAAATTAGCCAAATTTTGCACCTACAATAACGTTACATCGGCAGGTCTTTAACCATTGTGTCCAAAATGATTTATTTGGTCTTAATTATCTGTAAAAACTCAAAACATTGCATTCTGCCATGTGGAGTAAAGCCGATTAATAACAACCCTAATAGTTTCACTTTTGTAATCCTCTCCAACAAATCACGCCTACTGGTACATTGTAGGTACTGAGCTGACAATCACATACATGTACATGCAGGTCTACAGATCTTGCAATGTCTGCTGTATGGTCCATCCAATTACTATCTAAAGTGCCCCAACTGCTCTTAAAATTGCCCGTCAAAGCTGACAATTGAATCCACGAAGCTTCATCTCCTGGTACATGTACCGTACATGTACATGCACCTGATGTGTGTATGTAGGAGAGGGTATAATGAGTAGGCCGTGGGAGTTATCGCAGACTGGGGGTGAGAAAGGGCATCGGAGTAGGTTCAGCACTTGTAGAGTTTTTGCCCAGGGGGTGGATGGAAGGTGTTGACGAACTGGAAGAGTGTGAAGAAGAGCAAGCGTGTGAATTAATTAGATTGGGGGAAAACAGCTCGAAGAGGACGAAGCAGGGTGAAGGAAAATGTTGGACGGGGAGATTTCTTATCTTTGAAAGTCATATAGCGGTATACTGTGTCTTGCACTTCTGAGGGGATTTGGAAGAGGCAAGTGTATTTCAATTATGGTTCAATCATGGTCAGTATTGCATCACAGACAATATGAGGCAAGTTGATCAATGTGGGCTGTGGAGCAGAACAAAATTGAAATGCATTTGACATATTTGGAGAACACTTTATCAAATTGAGGAACAAGTTGTTGGGCTGGTTTTGAATACTGAAGGTACGTGTATTTTTGTACCTGTACCAGCTAGGAAATTATGATACAATTGTACATCAATATATTACCTGTATACAGTGTAGATGTACAGAAGCTTAGCTGCATTAGAATCAGCTGTGTTGTGGCTGTGGCTGCTTGTTTCCACACTGAAATGTTACAGTAATAAGCCGTAGACTATAGAAAAAATGGCTATCAAGCTTCCTGCTTACTTGTGTAAAATTTACATGCAGTAAACAAATGAGATGGTTGAAAAATCATATTAAGCCATATGGTAGGAAAATTACAACTGTGCGTGTGACATCACCACATGTGCTTGCAGTGTGTAAACTGTTCTAAACACATGTTGCGTAAAATTTCTTCAATTTACAGCACAACTGATGCGTGTCACAGACATTTGATGCATGTGACAATCGGTAGGAACTGAGGTCTTTGGAGAGAGACTCATATAGTTGTGGATCCGTCAAAATTTTATAAAAGCAAGAATCAGATGATGACAGATTTTATAAGGGTCAAATAAAGTCTTCTTTCCTAAATTTGAAGTATTTGATCAGGGGATTTTTCTTTTGATGAAGGTTTGAAACAAATATAAAAACACCATCAGTTTATTCAGAGGGAAGACATTATGCAGCATAAGGACGCAGGCTGTAGCTGATCCAAATACAGTAGACTGACATTTTGTAACGTGTTCAGCAGAGGATGATTCCAAGCAATCAATAGAATTATAGCAGCTCATGGTTTCAAGCATTGAAGTGACACGATGATCTCCAGTTCAATTCAATTTTCAGTTTGCCTGCGGTACAAGGCACAAGAAATGCGCCCACAGCCCGCGTCCAGTGTAGAGTTACAGCGGGAAATGTAACACTGCCCCAGAAAAATCAATTTAAAGTTGTTCTCAGATTTTTTTTTTTCCATGGGGGATGGGCGGAGAGTAGGCTTTCTGCTATTTTCGTTACGTCGGAATCTTTTCTTGTTCTTCCCAGGTGACCCATGCCCCGGAGCTAGAAGCCACATTCAGCGCGTCCAGGGACAAGACGATACGCATGTGGAAGCGGGGCACAACGGATGGCGGCACCGTGGAACCGTATAATTGCAAGCAGACGTTCATGGGGCACGAGCTGGTCGTCACAGGCATCGCTTTTGGTTGGTTAAAAAAAGGGGAGAAGGGGGAATTGGGAGAAAGAGAGAAGAAAAATTTTAAAAGACAGCATTGGATTTCATCGACTGTATGCATTTGAAAGGTGGATAACTGCAGGATTATGCAGGACTACGTTTGCTTTTAGGGAAATTGGCCAAACTATCCATGTGGCATTACAGTTGAACCCCCCCCCCATCATGACTTGCTTAGGTTCAGTAATATGGATTGGGTGAAGTGGAAACCAGGCTTTAAAGAGACGTTACTGTTTCACTAGTCCAATTCAGGTCAGATGTCAGAAACATTCTTCCCGAGAAAACAAAATGGCTGTGCATTGCTGTGGATTTCATGCAGAATTCATGACTCAAGTCCAGGACTCAGACTTTGTCAGGTTTTTTAGAAATCCAGATCTGGTAATAACTCAAGTCAGGTCAGCAAGTTGGCACCGAAAGCTCTTGACTTGTCAGCTACCTGTACCTGTTCTTTTTTTAATACACTACAACTTGGGTCGTTTAAATGGACACTGCAAGTAATGCAACATTTAGCAACAGTGTTACCTGCAGTAGGGCACGCACATGTACAGTGTGTGAAGCATATTCTGCTATGTGTATGTACATGTAATATGGTTTGGTGTGAACAAGTTACCTTCCAGGTTTCAACGGGTATGCGGGAACACAAGAACAAGCCATATAAACAAAAAAAGGAGGAAATGGGTTGAAAATTATCATTTGCTTAAAAACACCTCAGAATTACCCCTTTTGCTCTGTTGATGGTGTGACAGTTTGCGGCTGCGTATCCCCTCCCCCAACAAAAACCTGGCAACGCCTATGCAAGATGATTGAGGACTCGGACGGAAACCATGTGAATGGTGACATATTCCAAAGACGAATTTTCATGTTTCTATCCGTTCCATAATAGTTTATATCTGTAAATTAGGGAATTTGGCAGGGTCAAAGACATTGAGGGAGAAGGAAATTTCATTCAGATAAAGTGCAGTTCTGAGTGACCGCACAGATGCTATTGTAGATAACCGGTCGGCTCACAGACTGGGATCCCGTACCTTGATAGGCTTTGCACCCCACAGGGGCCCCTGAGATTAAATATCACTCATTGTTTTTGCTGGCCAGTTGCACCTTGAATCACCCCTCAGTCGTACAATTCAATCCGACGTTGATCAAGTTTGTACAATTCAATCGGACATTAATCATGTTTAAAGGAAATTGCGCTTGATAAGTTGTTTTGATTTTTTTTTTCCCATGCAATTTATTTTGGTTGAAATTGCATAGAGAACTTGTTTTTATTAGGACAGTGCATCTGTTCCTGTCACTCCAAATCATTGTTCTAATATGTAATTAACAATGATTGAAAATTTAATTTAAATCTGTGATACAAATGTAAAGTGTCATGCAGCCACCAGTCAGACAATGAGAACATGACTTTGTTGCTGATGAGGCCCATAAGTTTTGTAATTGGTTTTTTAGAAATCACTAGGGTTGGCCTTGCAGTCCTTGCCTAATTTTTCAAATTGAGAAATGTCTCTAAATTCCAATTTTGGATACTGTTTCTGTATAAATCGATTTGTCAAAAGCGTGATAGTAATGTAGAACTTTGGAGGTTTTGGTTTTCAGAAAATTGAGGGAGCTTTGAAGTGAAAAATTCCTGGAAAATATCAACCCTAACAGTCCCAAATCCTTCAAATTCAATATGATTTTACATACACCCTAGGGGTTAAGGGTTAGGTTCTCTAACTTGAAAAGTGTGCATGACATACATGTAGAAATAACTGGGTTGTTTTAAGATGTACATTAAGTTGCTTGATTACCCTAAATCAGTACCATGGAAATGTCATTTTGTACCAACCCAGCAAAATGTATCATCCAATTCTGAATAGGTCATCTGATCTGAAAAACCTCTCTGTGATTTGACACACATTGGTCCTTACGGCCTTGTAAGAAGTGTCCGTTTGTTTGTTGTGGCCTCCGTTCTTCATTTTGGTCTGGTGATGCCAACATGTTGACAGGAAATGGAAAGCTGTTCTCGGGTTCCCGTGACAACTCGGTGCGGCAGTGGGACGTGAGCACGGGCCAGTGCATCAACCAGAGCATCATCCCCAGGAACCTGGTTACCCACATCAAGTGGGTTCCGGGCGAGAGCATGGTAGCGCAGACCAGCGAGGATAAGTGCTTGAGGTAGGCTGTGTGTATGTGACCTAACAAACAACATTAAAAGGTGCTTGTATTTCCCAAATCCTCAGTAATACATGTACCGGTATACAGCTTGCATTTTACCCAGTGAGAAGGCATTCAGACTCCATCATTGCCTAATCTATGCAAATGTTATTATTTTATTAAATCTTTTTGTTCTCCAGAGGCGTCTGGCCATCGTTTGGACACAAACGTTGCATTTGTTTTTGTTACACAAAGATAAATGCATTAAAAGCTTTGATTTGTGCTGATCAGGATCACGATCAGTGATCCGACGTGAGTTCACTGACATCAGAACCTGTGCAATGGATAGAGTGAACCAGCTTTGGGATCACTAATCAATATCCAGATCTACATGTAACAAACAAGCCCTTAGCAACTTGGACACCATGCTGTTCACATCAAGGCATATGTTTGACACCACATTTTAATGCTCGCTAAAACCCAGCATGTGAGAAGCAGGAGCAATTCATGTCACTAAACATCCACCTTCCAGGACAGTTTTTTCAATTTCCCTGACGATGCCTGTCGTACCTTAGTGTACCATACATGATTTACAAGTGGCACCGAACAACAGAAATGCATTTCATTTATGTTTTGTAACCTCATAAATAAACTCATTATGGCAATCAAACGCATAAGACAAAACTTATAAGAGGAACCATGCACTCAGGAAAAAAAAGAATTGCCCAGTCCTTGTACACAAAGAAAGAAATAGTAGGTATGCGTGTTTTAACCCTTTCTCGTTATATGCTGTTATGAGTGGCTTTCCTGATTTGCTGATCTCTTGGTGGCACATTATGTAAATTGTCCCTATCAAAACTATCAAACTCAGTTCGGCTGTCCTGCATTATTTTGTCATTGTCCATTTAGTTATCAGCAATGGAAATGAGTGTGTATCATACACTTTATACAAGCCTCGACAAACTTCGTTTGTTTCCCACTTGATCTAATTTTCACAATTGGCTTTGCTATCTTGAAAGGGATACTTTTGAGCCAAAGCGTGATGTCATTCCAGCAAGAAAACGTTAATGTTACATTGATTTGTGTTCAAATAAAGGCTAGAATTTTTATGTTTTGCTGGCCTGAATTTGTCCGTTTTTCTGTGTTTTTCCTTTTGCTTTGCCAACATGAATTCCTTCTCAGAAAAGATTTCAGTGAGCAAGTTTCAGGTATACAATAGATTGACTGCACCAGCTAAGTCAGGTGACCTAGAGTGGGCATCAAACATCAACAAACATGGCATACTTCCATAGCAAAATGTGTCATACCGGTAAGTGTTGTTTTACCAAAAATAAAGCCAATTTTTAGTAAGTGCTCAGCACATCAGTAGTGTGAGTACTTTTCAGACCATCGGCTTTATTTCTGGTAAATGACATTTATGACACACATGGGAGAACACTATGTTTGCTGAGGTCACGTAACTTAGCAGGCGCAATCGGTCTATTTGAAGAGAAAAACCTACCTGTAAGAGCACCCTTGGTTGCCCCCAAAAAGCATGGACAATTTTTAAATTTGAACTAACCCCAAAAGCCTGTCAAATACCTGTACATGTAAATTTCATATGTACATGTAGTAGAAAAGTATAAGTTGTACAAGAAGCATGTTTAAGAAAGTTTGATCACTAAAATACTTCAGAAGTATGCATCCACGTGTAGGCACAGCTGTGCCAAGAATTTTAATGGTATGGTCATGCACATTACAGGAATTGTTGGTTGTGTGGCGTGGTTCAGTTCACTTTTAATTGATGCACAATATACTGTACATGCATGTACATTAAGGTGTAGGCTTGAGCATGTCATTGAGAGTGAGGCAGGTGGCACAGCTGGTATCTTGCAGTTTGGCCAGCCGAGAGCCAGAGACAAAAATCGCCATCGAACCAAAGCCAACTATCTTGCTGCTCACAAGATGCGCACACACCCTGGTTAGGGTAGATTCGCGTGTATGTATCCAATCATACGAGACCCTCACTGCTGTCTGACTGTTTGAGCAGCAGTTGATTTATTACCGAGTTTAGACACGCGCGGGATTTCCTCACTTATCAACGAGACGTTGTGCAAACATTTGGCGGGATGGCGACGGATCCGTGCAAGGCCGCAAGCAATTTGCTGCAGATCTGCCTCGTGTTCAAAGAGAATTTTAATTTTGAAGAAAGTATAAAAATGCATTAGGTTTTGTTGTCTGGGGCCGTGTAGGGACAGATCAACGTTGTTAACCCTAACCCCCTAGGGTGTGTGCAAAATCATATTAAAATTGGAGGATTCAGGACTGTTAGGGTTAATTATGAAGATATTTGTAATATGCACGTATCTACTGGTCCTAAGCTTGAGGCATTGTATATCATCAATATCAATGTTCACTGTGATCAGAAACATTCTTAAAACCATCTCAACTCCCCTGGAGTATTCAACTTGAATGCAGGCATTCAGACACAATAACCCTTTCTGCTCTCATAGGTAGCCATTTTCCGTCTTAGGGAGAGAGGCAAGTGAAGTGCAAGAAGGGTATCCTTAGTGTGGTTTGAACCCCTTGGCCCTATGATTGAGAGTTACAAACTCTAGCCATGAAGCCACGTTGCCTGCCACTCAAAAGAGTAACTAAAACTCGTGTACTACATGAAGTTCCAGGAAAACGGATGATCATTTGCTGTGGAAGTGCTGAAATTTTCCACTCTACAAAATCTTGAAATCTTGTCACCTGTGGGCATGATGCTTTTAGAAGTTATTTTTTGTACACTGTTTAATGTGTATCATATAGTAGATTTCTGACAAGTGAAAATAGCTGGGAAAAGTGACTTGCTGTGGGGGGGCTATACTGTCATTTAAAAAAATTAGTTCTCTTTTAAAAAGTGTTGTAATTTACTTGCATGTATTTTGTGCATGACTGCTAAAAGAGAAAAACATACATGTAGTTGTATTCAGTGCTCAGTATCATACATTGTAACTAGGGAGAAGGTTGCCACATGGGTGCACCCCCCATGTGTGTGCGTGTACCCGTGGGTGCCCCTTCAGAACATTCACCCAATTGGTACTGGTTTACGTCTTACTGCTTGTGTTCTTAGGATGAATGTTTCATATTATTTCACAGAATATGGGACACCAGGACATTAACCGAGGCCCACGTGTTTCCCAAGAAACAGTACATCCAGACGTGCTGCGATGTCAGCTCTGATGGCAACTACTGTCTGACCTCCAGCAATGGTGTGGGAGGCCGAGGGTGCGAAGCAACGGTGAGTGTTGCTTAACCACTTCGTGCCAGGGCATTTTTCAATGTTGATGATGCTGGGCCGGCATGACTATCATTTTTACCGTTTTCAAAATCCTTAAAAAATTCATTTCATTTAACAGTCGTTTATAGCCGCACGAAGTAATCTTCAGGCACTACTGTAAGTTGATAGGTGACCTTCATTGACGCCCGAGTATTTCAGCCAAGCCTGCAGCCTTGTAAGCAGAGCCCAGATTGTGCGGTGCTACATAAATGTCTTTTGTTCACAAACCTGGCTCAGTGCACTGCTGACCTCTTTTCAATAGGGGCCAGATTAGCGTGCAGCAGTACTGTGTGGCTCATCGCAGCGTTGTCCCCGGTGGTAATCCGCTTGCTCTCAATGCCCCAAACCCTGGTATAGGGTTTCAAAACAAGGCTGGATTATCACCATTTTTGAGAGTGAAAAATGCCGGTAATGCCCAGCAGCCTGGTCTTTTGTTCGGAGTGTGGTCTTTTGTTACAGGGCCCTGTTTCCTTTGTCCGAGTTCGGAGACCCCGGCCACCATATAAACCATACGTCTCCGATCCCGGAGTCCCCGGCAGGAAGTGGTTAAGGCCATGACCCCAGGTGCCAGGTGCCCTTTGGTTGTTTAATAACAAAGTCTCATGTCCCTCATCATGCGAAGTCTACATTTGTTAATAGTGCAGTGTGCTCCTCCCGGCCATGAACCAGTGAACACTGGTAACATGCCCTGGCTTGGCTGTCATGAGTGGGTCATGATAAGGCGCCTTCTACAACTCTCACAGACCCAATAGCAATGTGAATTGTAGGTCATAAAATGGTAATAATCTTGCGGCATTTTTTTTTAGTGAATAATTTGTGCATAGCGGTCATTGGGTGCTCAGTACTGTCAGAGATGAGTGCTTTTGGGTGTAGGATGTCAACTATTAAAGAGACCTAAAATGTAATGATGGCGTGCTGTGTTTACATGTGTGCTTTTCTATGGAAGTGAGGTGGGATGCGATCCATTGAGTCCTCAGGAAAGTGCATGTGTAAACAGTGCGACGTTATTATCGGTCCATTCCTGTGGGCAAGGTTGGGCACAAACCATACACACATGTATAGTTTGACCACCGCTGAACTGCTTTTTAGTAACATGCACAAGGCACTCGAATGACCCTAGTCAATCTACACGTATTTTGTAAAATTGCCTCATCGCCCACTTTCTTCATTGGTTCAGGCATGCACCGGCATTCGTGATTGATGACATCTTGTACACTTGTTTTCATGGGAATGGTTCCGTCTGTGCTCATAAATGAAAGTGGTTATTGACAAGAAGCAGCCAACCAAGCCCCAGAGATTGGTACTTAATTAATGGTCAACTATATAATGCAACCATCCATCATTCAAGTGGCATTTGTTGAACTGTGATTAACTGAAGTTGTCGCTTGAACTTTCTCTCGAGAACTTTGAGCAAAATACCCCCTCATTGTCAACCAAAAAAAAGGTGGGAGCCGACACCTGGACACCATTTTCACCGTGTGTCCTGAAATTATGCAAAGAACCCAAAATTCTGTGCACTTAAGATGAAAATTGCAGATTGTGTATTGTGCTGTATGCTTGTTCACTACAAACACAGACAGTCAGTCAGCGTCAAGGGAATACATCGCTTTACAGAACGCACAGTGCAGAGTAGACCAAAACTGTTGATGAATTTGCCATTTTTCTAATCTCCCTATCTGTCTGGCTTTTTGTCATCCCACAGTTATGGGACCTGCGTGCCCACTCCCTGGTAGCCGAGTACCACGGTCACCAGCAGACCACTGGGGGCTGTTGCTTCATCCCCAGCGTGTACTCCAAGGAGCTCATCGCTACGTGTTCCAATGATGCTACGGTCAGAGTGTGGGACAGAATTTCATGTGGTGAGTTTTGCTTTGTGATTGACCTCACTGCCATGAGGTCATCTTATCCAGAATTCCCAATTGCAAATGGGCACAAATTTTGCTGCACATTCCGATGAAAATGAACAATTTTCACTCCACATCGTATGCAAATGAATCAGTGCACTCACACAGTAGTGTTCCAACCTTAGGGATATCATTGCTAGGTATTACAGGGCCGTCTCATTTTTACGTAGGAAAACTTGGAACTTGTGTAACTGTTTCATCAAATGTGCTGTAAAATGCATTACAGTGGTAAAAAAGGTTGATTTCACAAGGTTTACTTTACATCGTCATAGCGGCATGGAACTAATATGCAACAGCTGTTATAATCCCTTGTACACAGAATGTTTCGTTTTATTACTTCACAAACCCTAAGACAAGTTATTGTCTACCTTCTTTGGTCGCGAAAAGACATTTGTGCGCAACGGTAGATTTCCCCTGACTACAGAACTGGCGGGGTCTTTTAGTAGTTCTTGGCTGCATACCCATGTGCTACTCTCAATACTTGCTCGCGAGGGAAAATGTTGACTATTCATTACTCGACATCATGAGCAACTCAAGAGTTACCTATCCTTGAAATAACCATTTGCTGCAAGATTCTTCTGTCATGTAAGAGTATTTACCCACAGTTTGTACATGCATTCCTGCCATTCATGCACTCAGGAGTACACGTGTACAGGCGTGGCATACATAGCGTGGACCTCTGCACAAAAGAAGTCCACATAATGCAGGGGACGATGGCGTTGTGTGGACTTGCACATGTCCACACAAGGTTTCCCCCTCTCTGGAAAAGGAGTTTAGAGGCATTTTGGGGTTGGGGTCATCTGTGGTAAAAGGAAAAGGAATAGTCAAGGAAACCTTGTACAAAAAAGCCAGCTGAAAATTGTGTTCCTGGTTGAAGAAAAACGAGTATTTTCACTGAGTTTTCTTAACTGCACGAAAACAAAGGAATGTCCACGGTAGGTATGTAACGTAAACATATGAGTGTTAAACATGAGCAATCTATTCAAACACAACCCTAATGACACTCTGCCCATGCATTTGCTCTGCCACATGGTACCAGTCTGTGTTAGACGTAGCTGTGTCTTTATCTTGTGCTTGGAGCTGAGGCTAGGTCTTTTCCAGTTGTAAAGACATAGGCATATGCCAACAGGAGACATAGCTATGGCTCTGGAAACCCATTTTAGGCTTTGTCTACAGCTGCCATTACCAACTATGAGTCGTTGTCCAAGGGAGCCATGAGTGACAGTTAGCACATTGAGTTTCTGCATAACTCCATAATGCTTATGTGAGTCTTTCTGTCTTTCACATAAAGCATGCATAACTGCATTGAATATAGCCGGGTTTGGATCCCTCACATCTATAGCAGCAAACGTAGACAAGAGGTAAGTACATGCGAGTTGTATTTAAGGTTTTAAATTAGTGAACTTTGAAATCTTACAACCAAAGGTCTGATTAAAATTTTGGCAGATATGAGACGTCAGAAAAGAGCCCATGGAAAGTTTATTTTTTCCTTAAAACCCACCAGGCTTTCTGAAAGCCACCTGTTCAGTGTAGCGAAATGAGAATTCTGAATAAGTTCAAATGACAACTACAATTCGACTATTTTGCACTAACGGTGGATAGTTCAGACCGTCAAGGCGGCCACTTGGAAACAATAGTTACACTGGTTATCAATAACCAATATAATTTACGAATATGGAGGGAACCATTCACATGAAAATAATTTGACAAGATGTTATTGACCCTATGCATCATGAAAGTTGCAGCCAACAGCAAAATGTGAGTCATAAAATTTTACAAATGGTCCAACTGTGGATTATTGAGTGTGGTTGTAGTGTGCGTGTGGACTATGAAAAAGCAGTCGACTGGTGGTCGAACGACACTTGCCATAGCTGCAAGTGCTCAAAAGAGCACAGACTGTAAATTGAAAACAAATTATGATTTCTTGGCAACCCCTTTTCTCCCAGTATTTGTGTAGGCAGCACTACCCCTGGGGTGCATATAGGGAACCTACTAGAGGAACCGGAGGGCACGTTCCACTTCATTTATGCCGCTCAGTACTGATTTGACTCACCGTGGGAACCAGTCAGGGTGCCGGGATGCCGACTGTGTTTGAAGTACTGTTGATGTTACCCTTGCTGTCTGTTGTTACAAGTCGGGATGCCAGCTGAGATGACTAGTCTGGTTGCCCAGTTCCTCAGCACTCTGATTGAGCGTGTTAGAGTAGTTTCCTTAGGCTGACTGGAGTCAGACTCTAGTCCAAGTAACTGAGAAGTCATTCTCAGTCGCCAAACTAGGGTAAATTTCTAGAAGGGGGCCACTCTCGTTGTGCACATATTTTTTTTCAGGGTGCCATAACTATGGTTTGTACATAGGCTGTGTACATTATAAACTTTGAAATGGTGGGGGGGGACTCTGATCTAAGATCAGGGTTGACAGTGACAGTAGGAGGTGACCGTGTCTTAGACGTGCATAGTTTATTTGCAGGAATAGGCATTACAGTAGACAGCATGATGGAAAAAACAAAATTCTCAACGTGACCCAAAGAAGTTTATATTCCGCTTGATTTGACCAAATTCAAAGTCAAATTTTTATGAAACCATCAAAGAAAACAAGCCATTCTAGTCACTCTTCATATCATTGTGATGGAAAAAAGATGAAAAAGGAAGAATACAGGGAAGTATACAGTCTGAAAGTTCAAAGTCCTGCAACTGGTTCACATATGATGAACTTGTTTGATGACTCTTGTGGCTTTATCGACCTGCCTTCATTCAAGTCATCCTGGAAAGCTAGCTGGAAGCATCCGTCATGATGTTGGGTTAGTACAATGTACTTGCTCTCATTAGCTACTACTGAAACCTTTCTGACGAAGGCACAGATGTGCAGTTCACTTGATGTTAGGCACTGCAATACACATTATTGTCAGTCCGTGAAGGATTATCCAAAATGTCAGAATGATTTGGACCCATGTGATGGTCTGATTTGTGATTTCCAGGCCATCTGTTGTGTTAGGCTGTGTCCAGTAGTCGTGGCTATGGCTTGAAATGATAGATACATCCATGGGTGCTACTGGCTAGCAATGCAACCGCTTCCCGTGTGTTGCTCCTGGCTGCGGCTAGTTGATCAAACCATGACCTCAGCACTTTTAAAATGGTGCCCATTTTGATACCCTAGACATCATACATGCACCATTTAGAAGCATGTCAAATTTGGGTCTCTTTCTAAGAGCGTTATAAGTTTCCAACTTCTGCTTGACAAGCAACAAAAAAGTGAAACTAGACAGAGACAACTAACAGCTTTGGTAAGTCATCTTATTTTTGCAAAGCAAAGGTTTTCAAGCTTGGCAAACCTCTTTTTTGGTATATTCCTAAAATTCATCCCCTGGGGAGAAGTGTCCCCTCCCCTGCTTTGGGCTCAGCTGGCTGAGAGCTATTAAGATTCCATGCTGTTTAGATACAAGCAATTGATAAGGACATATGCTTTTGTAGTAAACAGGGTTGTAGTGTGGATAGACGGATAGCCATGTCATGAATTGATATTTTGCCCTTTGTTTTAGTTCACAGATGGTCCTTGACCTTCATGCCCTAAAAGTGCCGTCAAATTTTGGGTTTGCAAAACAGACATTTTTACATCAGACAGTCACTAAGCTAGTTGGGTATTCCAACAGCGCATGCCCACAAGTGTGCTGAAGGTCATTGGGAACAGCAAATGTGTGAAGACAGCCCTGTCACCATGGCTGTATGTCGACTGGCATGTGCTGAATATGACCGGCCTTACATGCATCGTTATCAAATGGTCTTGCCTGTTTGAAATGTTACACTGTTTCATTGTTACCTACTCACAAAGGTGACCTTCAAGGTGACCAGTGATCTTCTGTTTTTGTTTGTTTTTTTGGTCGGGGGTGTTTTTAAGGGTCCATTCGATGAATTTTTTAGAAACACTTGTGCAACTTTGCACTCTTCTATGTATGAAACCTTTTGGACATTACTTTGAGGTAAATTGTGTTGAAAAGTGCACTTTTTGTGACAGTTGAAATTGTCCATGCTTTTCCAGACAGCAGAGGGCGCTGTCAGTCGGGGAAGGCACTGTTCATTTCATAGGCATTCCATTCAAAGCTGTGAAACCAAAATTTGCTAGTTAGAAACATCACTGAAAAAGGGTCATTCAGTTTGACATAGTTTTGCTCAGAGATATGGAAATACTCGTTTGCATAAAAACCAAAAAGGCAGCAGGTTGGCCCTTTAAAATAGAATTACAAGGTTGAGTCACAGAGGGACATCTTCAAGGGTTATTCAAAAGTTTGCATTGCAAAGCCCCATCAATTCTGGTACACGTACTTTGAAGTTGGTGCGGAGCTGGGTTTTGTTATTAGGTCATGTCATAGCATTTTCAATAGAGGGGGCTTTCTAATAATCCTTTACACTCATTCCACAACATTGAAAGACGACACAACTTTAACTCACTTTGCCCATTGTTTTCAGAATCTTGGAAGATTCTGTTTCTTTTCTTTCTGTTTTTTAAATTTTTGAGTTAACTGTCGCTAGTTCTGTTTGGTTTAACATTTCAATGCACTTTATGTATTCAACAGATTATTTTAGTGCACAAAGTGAATCCTAGAGCATGTTTTGTTCCTCGGCTTTTTAGTTTTTTGTTTGTTTTTTTCATTCTATTTTCCTTTTAGAAATCTACTTATTTACATTTAAGTCACTGAAAAACAATGTTTAACAGACACTTCAGTTTAACTGTATTTTGTCTTTGATGAATCTAGTTTTAAATTCCAATGACTTATAAAATGCACATTACCAGTAAGTAATTACTGTTGGGAGATGGGTATTTTATTTAGTTATTTATTTTTATTTTAAGGTGTGCCTAAAGGAAGAAGTTCAACTACATGTAAATTAGGCATATCTTCCAAACATTTATGCAGAATTTCACCATGTTCTTGCTGTTCATGCTCCAGGGGGAGAGTTTAATATTAAGAATATTGATTACACTGTCTGCGTTATCACAGAAAGATGAGCTTGGTGTGGTGAGGAATGTAAAATCAATCACTTCATGGAAACTGTCAAAATATTTGAGGGGGAACATCCAGCTTTGAATTGATTGTACAGAGGGCGGTGCAACAGTATATGTTGGTATCACTGATCATAAATGGGTCATTCCATGAGGTTGGAGCACAGTTTGTGACGGTGTCAATAGTTACATCTGCAACTTTTACCACCTGTCATGACCTGTAGAGAAGGTCATCTACTCTGTAAAAATGACACACAACTCTGTATTCGGCCCTGCAAGATGTATAACATTGTCAGTTTGGAATTCACATGCAGGGAAGTGGCTGTTCACTTTTTACGGAACCCATGTAACAACGGATGCTGTCAGAGACTGTGCCCCAACCCCATGGAATGACCCCAATGCTTGTACCAGGTGCAGAACGGCTCCTTACAGTATTCATCATTCATAATATCCATCCACTTCACGACAGGCCCCCCTCCCCCAAACCTGTTTACATTGCCTGGAAGTGTTCCTTCACCTGCAAAGCAAGGACAAAGCGTGAGCATGGGGATATACCAGTGAAGTGAATGGTGCACGCGCGAAGCAAAGATGGCACACCATCTGCAGAAACTGGTCAAGCATGCTCAGTATGTCCAGTGCCAAGTGCACACAAACCTGTGGATCCACGCAATGCTTTTCCACCAAAGGGTCGCTGTACACATAGATTAAAGGTGCCCACACTTGCCACTAAGGTCAACAGTGTCACCAATGACAGGGAAACATCCTTTTGTTCCATGTGTTTTCAGTCCTCTATAGTACAAGTAAAAGATGTACATCCATCCTGCACTAATAACAGTCTGTCGCAATAGTTCAATTGCCTTAAGTTTTCATGAAGATTTATTTAAATCCTACCGTAAATTCATTTCAAACACTATCATGTCACCAGCTGAGTATTTTGTGCAAATACCATTTGTGAAATTTATTTATATTGAAATGTATGCATTGATAATAATGTTGCAAATTAATAAAATAATCATTACTTTCAACTTTGTCAGAGTGCACAGTGGTATGTAACTGATTGAAACGACGTCATTTAGAATTACTGCACATGGAGGCACAGTTACAGGTCAATGACTTCTAAAGTTACGCCACAGTTTTATATTGACCAAGCACACCCTTCATATCAACATCGCCATCCTGTCTTGGTTCAAGGGCAGATGTACGGAAGTTTTAGAACAAGAGGCAGCACCTCCAGTGTGTCTGTGTTCCAAGAGCAAGAATGGCCTCAAAATCATGAAATCCTTGCTTGTCTACCTTAATCATCAATCATCAAATGGAGCCCATCCGGCATGTTGGCAGTTGAACCTACAGACTACATGTATTTTATATATTTTCAATTAATGCACACCTAAATATCAGTCTGACAGAGAAATGACTATTTTCGGGAGTCCTATTATTGTAACCGTTACTGCCTTAACCACTTGCCAATGCTATTATTTTCTGCCGATACTTTTGACTTCGGTAAACAGGCAGGATATTGCTGCAGACTTTCTATAGGCAGCAAAACGTACAGCCAAATGCCACCGAGACCGATTCCAAAGTCATCTGAACAGCACCTGTACGATCTTACTGCAATCTCAGATAGCGGACTGATGACTACCATGATGGGCCGTGCACAGAGGCCAAGTTCAACACACAATCTGCCTCCACAGGCTTCTCGAACTTTGTATGTTCAAAACATGGGGATTGGTGGTTTCCAATTATACATTTGAGGTGATTCAAAGCATGATTGACACTTCAACCAACTGTGCCTATGTGTACAGACAGCCAGCAGTGTTGCATTCGAGTCCATCCGAGTCACCGGTCATTCCAGAAGTCCAGTCACGAGGCCCTTCACAAGGCCAGCTGTAAGAAACAGCGAACAATGACAAAAGAATGCTTTTGTCACAGATCATTTGAATAGCTTGTGAATGGGCTTCAGACTGATGGACTCGTGATGGACTAACGGGGACTTTACAAGGACTTGTGGTGGACTCGAATACAACATTGATAACCAGATCACGTTCTTAAGTCCTAAGGCACGGAGTAATTCAATAATCCTACAACAGATTTGCATTACGTTGGATGTAACACAGCCACCATTACTTTACATGGAAAGCTGTGTACTGGATATGTTTGAGCGCAAATTGGATAATTGGAGGGATCAGGAAGCTTCAGAACGGAAATTTCAAGGAACTGGGAGTTCTGATTGTCCCAACAGATGCCGGTAAAGCCGCTGACGGAGCTTGACTGAGCCTTGTGTCATCTGTACTCGGTGAATGGTTTGATGCCGATCTCGCCGCAGAGCTCGGCCATCGGCTGCTCCCACCGCTTCTCAAAGTAGATGTTCAGCAGCAGCTTGGCCCTGGGTGCTGCCTGCACCACCCAGGGGATGTACAGGCTTGTCAACTTGCCAATGTGCCTGAGCGGCCAAAAACAACAACAGTGAAAGATATACATGTACACTGTGGGCCACTGATGGAGTCTAGTTGGCGAAGTGGTTCTTTCCTCACCGTTCGCCCCTGCGACCCGGGCTCAATTCCCTGTTCCTTCCACAGANTCAGTCCCCAACCTGATTCTGAGAGTTGTCGCCTAGAACTTCCTTTTTGTACTTCTTATAAATTGAAGTTGGCATCTTCGGTGTACACGTGCACATGCATCCAGAGTGAAACTCTCTCAAACTTCACAGCCTTCACCATGTTCTGACCATTCTGTTGATTAATTTGACGTAATCTGCTGTAAACAACCATTTCACAGCCGGATTAGGATTTGAAAATTTGGATTTGGAATCTGCCATATTCGGATAAAAATGGACTCCGACTTGGCTCGGACTTGTGGTTTTGACTTGGACAAAATGGACTTGACAACATCACTGAGTAAAGCGTGTACCTTCTTTTGACGCGCAGGGGTCCAAACATCGCCCCCAGGGCCGTCATGGGCAGCCTCGTGTTGATCATCTCAAACCACTTGACGGTCACCTCGCCCAGCATGGTGGCGGGCATACCCAGCAGGGCATGGTTGAAGTCGTGTATTTCGCGGTATCGCTGCATCACGTACGCCAGGTCAGGGTCATCCACGAAGTGCACAGGCGTGCGCGAATCCGACGTGATCCTCTGCAAGTAAATGAAATCTCGTTATGTGCTGTATTGGCTTGTTGCAATTACAGGTAAGGGTGGCACAACCACAATCGGGGGAGGTCCACATCAAGGGGGAGGGATTAAGACCCGATCACAATCAACTTGGCTGCAAACACAAATTCAAATCTGTAATATCCAGTGTTGTAGTCTAGACCATCAAAAGACCAGACACAAGACCAGACATAAGACCAGGCACAACACCAGTCACAAGTAACAGGGTGAACAGTGACAAAGGAAAGCTTTTGTTGCAGTTCAGTTCTGAATAGCTTGTGACTTGAATTCAGACTGGAGGTCTTTTGTGGTCTTGTGAAGGTCTTAAGTGGTCTCAACTACAACACTGGTAATATCATGGCAACTTTGGCAGATTGTCATCCTGAAAGATCCTCCATCCAGCCGGTATCAACAGTAAGCAACAAGCAATCCCTGAACAAACCACAGGATGTGAATTTATGGGATTCACTGGAAGCAGGTAACAGTCAGGTACATAAAGCAGATCTGGGCTTTCTTTGAAGAAATAAACCCAGCAGTGAAGCCGTTTCATCAAATCTTAACAGTAAAAACACTATGACTTGTAAACTCTCCACCATGTGCCTTTTTCAGGAGGTAATTTCAGACTCTTTGAAGGTTTGGGGAATAACAGTAACAAGGGAACCGGGCACGCACCACTTTTGGTCAGGTGTTGGGTATGGGTTGCCCAACAAGGTGCAACTAATCACTCACATTCCTCTTCATGAAGTCGACGTACTCCCTTCCCAGGGTGCCTTGGGGCAGACTGGCCAAACAGTCCATGTCCACTGTTCTCGTGTTGATTCTCGGTCTGTCACTGACAAATGGAAACACAAAATGATAAATGCTATATTACCAAAAGAAAGAATGCCAAAACAAAGAAGTGTTTACGTATTCAAAGCTATCATCTCCTGCAAAAAGTAGATCATTGATTAACATACATTCACAGCTCAGCCATTCCTATTCCTCGACAGCCCATCGTGTGGTGGTCTTTAACGGTTGATGAAGCACTGGCTGGCTATCTTTTCCGTTACCACATGAAATTTCAATAGACTCCTGGGAAATCTGGTACCTTTTCCCTTGTACAGGTTGAATGTTTATACTCTTCATTTATTTGCAGAGTACTGCCAGCGAATGGGCATTTTGAGAGTCCCAAAGTCACACAACACTTGCTCCTTGCATTCTGCGCAACCCCATGCCGTAGCGCCACGTACGCACCAATCTTCACATGAGGAGATTATTTACAAATGTACAACTACTCACAAGACTCGGCTGTTTCTGATTCCCTTCCTTGATTCCTGAGGGCCCTAAAGCAGGCTTTCTTATCGGACACGTAATTCAACCTATTTTTATATTTTTTTTTTCTTTCTGGCTGTCACTTTGATCACCAGTGTGGGGACCGTTGTTTTCTTTGTTCTATATAATTTGTCTTGTTAACGTTATGTGCGGGGCTGCATACCCGCAGGTAATAGCAGTTTATTTCACTTTGGCAGTCACTGACCCACATAACTGTTATTTGTCTTGTTATGGATTCGGAATTTCGTCCTTGGTCCCTGCTACTGCTTATATGTGTGTTTTGGTTGTTTTTTACATACTTTTTGTTCAATTTTGCTTTGTCTGTTCTTGTGATGGCCAAATAAATAATAATAATAATAAGAGGCACGTAAGCATGGAAGATTTGCAGGCACATCACGTAAGCTCATGTCTTTTTGAGCTGTGGGCTTCTGAGAAGAACAAGCCATTTCAACCCGACGTTACAAGCTAATCTGTCAAACTCTAAGCATGACCCTAGTCTAGCAGTCTCCTGATGGTGCACTGAGCACAGTGCTTGAGATATCAAGTTGAAAAAGTGCTTCCTTGAAGAACCAGGCAGCTCAAAAATAGATGTTCACTTCTGTGGTGTCACCGCAAACCTCCCACACTTTCTTCATTTTCATCCTAAAAACCTACCTGTCTCTGTCAATTTATACCGTTTTCTTACATCTTGAAAATTTATAGCCGTGTTTGTAAGTTTGCCAGAGGTGTGGTTCTGCTGTCAGTTAAAAGTAAATCAAGGGATTGGGTGGCTGAAGATGGTAATTGCACCACTGATAAGGAGCAACGGTAATGCACAATTACGGTAAATAATTTCAACACGATTAAACGGGGCGACTTTTCTACAAAACGAGGTTGAATACTGCAGCCTTGTCCTCCGTGGAATAAACATGACTGCCTGCTAAGATACGTGTACAAGAACATTGCAGCAATGAGACCAACAGGTGAAAGTTTTGCCGCAGAGTAGCAGGGTCAGTCTCCCTCATCGGAGCATGTCCACTTTCCACATTGTCTCATTTTACCGGCCGTCAACTCACTCGAGTATCTGTGTGCCCTCGGCATCAGCTAGCATCTTGTCGCGAAGCCTCTGTAATGCGTAGTGTCCGGTCACCTCGCCTAGTGTTGCAACCATATCTGTCACAGTGCACAAAACTTGTCATTTTCTACCTTTGAATTGAAAACCTGAACCATACGAGAGAAAAAAAAGAGGACAGTGTCCTCCAACCCACAGAAGTAGCTTGGCGGCCCACCAAGTTTTACTTGTCTCCCGCCAAGTTTAAAAAGTACCTGCCAAGCTTTAAAATCTGGCAGCCAAGTTTTGACTTATAAACTGGTCTACAATTAGATAAAAATGTAAAAAAAATTGCATCCGAATTTTGGGTGAAAAACATCTCGTTGTAACATGCCCACAAAGGCAGAAACCCTTAATTCCAAAAATGGGAAGCGAGGTCCTGAAGGTCTGCTTTTCAATATTTTTCAGTTTCAACCACGATTTAAAATCTGGAGAAAAACTGGGTAATCCTTATTCTCAGCTGTATTCTAGATGGAAACCATGCCAATTATAGAACAATACACACACCCAACAGATTTTACAGTGGGTCGCCTGCTAGGTGTAGCAAGATCCAACAGGTCAGCTGTCCCTGAGGGCCAATCAGCCTACCAGCCAATTTAAGATCAGTGGCTTTTTACTCAGGCTGACTAACACTGTCTTTAGACTTGGGAGTTTCTACTGCTCCTGTTGACTGCCAAGTTCAACAGAAACCCTCCCCCCAGTAAGGAACCCCCTTTCCTCATTCAAATCCCCCAAATAAACGGCCACGCTTCATAACCTTATGGAACTTGAAAATGTCAGGGGCTGGATACAGACATCTTTTCAACAACTCTAATAATTACAAGTACATTACACCATAGAGTCGGTGTAATTATGTTGGTGTCTACAATGGACCTGGCTCAAATATTATGTTTATCAGTTTGAATCACCAGAATTCTACAAATAACCTTTTTGTAGATTTGGTCATAATTCCGCATTACTCTTGCCAGATTATGACAAAATGTCAAAAGAGGTGATTTGCAAAATTCCAGTCACTCGGATTAGTGTTCAATTTGCACTGAGATCTTTGAGAAGGCTTGATTTAATGGCAAAGTGGGAAAAACAAGTAATTTATGAAGTTCATTACCATCTCGATACGGGTCATAGAATGACATGAAGGCTGATCCCATCGCAAGCAGTCCCTTCTGTAGCACAGTAGTTGGGATGTGTTCATCGTATAAACACGGATTGTCGTCGCTGGCCTGGGAACCAAACTGATTGGTGACTTGGTCTTTATCTGAGCAAAAAAAAAGGCATAAAAATGAGATTTGAAATGAGATGTGCAATATACATGTACTGTCTGTCATTATCCATGATTATTAGCGCATGAAAATAGGAATGCCTAAGTACTTTATCATATAAAGAAAAAATAAACATTTCATCAGAACTCTGTAGCACATAGGCCTAAATAAAATTGAGATATATGAATCAGAATATTGGGGGTTAGCTGAAGTTTCATTAATTGCAAAATTTGAGGTAAACATATTGCTCCAGGAGACAAGAGAGAGGGACCTACAGTACCCCCAGAACTGTGGGGTCTGTCGTCTGCTGCACTCCCACACACTCCGCAGTGGACGACAGACCCTAAAGTTTTGGGGGTAAAAGACATGCATAGGCTTTGTGAAAGGGTCCTGAAAGTAAATAACACCTAAGGATTACCAAAGTTTAAAAGAAATGTTACCACAGCCAAATGTTATGGATGTCAAAACTTTGCATGCTACAAAACCTACGCTGAAGTGCGGTGATAAAAATATTAAATAATTCTATAGTACAGGCCCTAAATGAAATTTTAAAAATTATCAAGTCAGGGGATCTTCTTACCATCTAAATTGGCCGCAAAGTTTTCATCACCATGGCGACCGAGGTTTTCCTCGTGTTCCCTTTGGTTGATGCTTTCACAGTAGCTGTGTTGCCCTTCCAACCCGAATTGTGCAGTTGTCGATGCAAGCCTACCAAATTTTCGGCCACCAATTTGACCCTTTAAATGCCGATATCGACAAACTAAACCATTTCTCAACTGTGCTATGATAACCTTAGAGTGTGCCATGATTACAGAAGTTCAGATTCCTTAGCAAAATGCTGACAATATTTGCGTACTTTTCTGAACATCTTGACTGTGTAAATATAAACATGTGTTCCTTAAATGCTAATGAGGCCAAATTTAACCAATCATTTAGCAACGATTTTCAGTTGACCTCCGAAGTTGCCTATCTAATGAAGTCTGGCTCCGAGCCAGTTATGTATCGAGTGTTTTCAGATTATCATCTGTGAGGAAGCGGAGGCAATTACCAGACGTCGAAAGGGTGACAAGCCGGATACTAGGCATGCAAGGAGCAGACGAAGTCCACTCCAAATTGGTCCTTAAATCAACTCCATTTTGGCCCGTGGAATGACTGTCAGTGAAAAGTGTTCTCAGTCGGATACTCCTTTATGAAAAACACAGTCCATCATTCAGCCACTACTTGTCAGTTCTGCTCTGTGAGTGAATACACCGCCGTTGCCAGGTAAGCGTTTGCTGTGTTCTGTATTTTCTTGCCTTGTTCGCTGTGGCATGTGTCGTGTGTCTGCTGTGCCAGCGCACACAGCCTGCATGCTATATACACTTGTACATGTACAGTGTACGATGCAGGCCTTAACTAAAATCCTGTGACTTGTACCATAGTTTTACTATTCTGTTTTCCTTCCTCCATGCTTGTACCCTTTACACACAGTTCCTTCAAACAGTTAAGACATTAAGGAAAGAGTTCCATATACCTACATCATACATGCTCCACTTGACACCCGGCACACGAACATTATGAGACTGGTATGAAAAATTCTAAAGAATTGGTATTTTTCCTGCTAAATCAACTTTTCTGGACATGTTTTTGTTTTCTGACGGCTAATAAGTCTCTGTAGGAAATATTTACTGGCATTTGTATATGGAACTCTTCCCGCTTAAATACAAGTTTCTGCATGCTGCAGTTGTCTGGTTGTCTGCTAGGCCTAACACCAGCATTTTTTCCTGTTCGATACAGAACTTAGGAGTTATATAGGCTCCAAAAAATTCTTGAAATCATCAATATCAACTTTTCCTCACACAATTTCCTCACACATTGCCAGCTAGGCTTAAAATAAACCAAAAAAATAGTAAACAGTACCCTCTGTGATGCGTACATACAAGTGAGTCTTTTTTACCAGTGATTTTCAAGCACAGGTCGTAGTCTAGTGGCTAACGCATACGTAATGGAGCCCACATGTGAAGCTCCCAGCTGGGTTCGATTCGTAGATACGTACATGTATACCCACTTTGTTTTTATCCCCAAAAATTAAGACTATTCTCCTTTGATATTTTTAAATTAACCTAAACATTTTATTACAGAATTTTGTTTTTCTGATTTGTGGCTGTGAAGGATTTTTATTAAAGGGAAGAATGTGCTATATTATAAAATGGTCTGGAAAGAGTTTCATGCATGGACATCACTTGACACCCTGTGCACAAATACTTTGTGACTTGTCTGAAAATCTTAGAGTTTTCTACTGTAAGTAGGAATGATTCAATATTTTCACTGTTATACTTGACTTTTGGAGAGATGTTGTTACTTTCTGATGGCTTATATTAAACCACTGCAAGGGAAAATACACATAAGGGATTTCCATATACATGTATGGAACTCTCACCATGGTCTGATTCCCACCTTGTAAATACAAAAAGACAGTGATTTTGTTGGTGCAGAATCAGACTGACAATTTTTGGCCACAGAATCAGACTTGAAAATTAGTCCCCATTCCAGTTAAATATCCAAAAAGCCCTAAGTACTGTTTTCCTCAAGCATGTAAGGGGTCCTTAGCTTAGGGAGAAAACAGTCAATGCAGAAATATTCAGTTTTAAGTAAAACCCTGGATAAATAGTGTGGGGAAAACCCACAGAATCAGAAATGAACTGAAAAACTAATCAATGTTTTGACCTTGGAGGGAGTCTAACATCAGTCCACATCGTTAGTATTATTTTTACCTTGAACATTGCCACTGGCCTACTGTACGTACAAGAAATACAAGCGACAAAACCGATATGCCCCATGCCCAAATGAATACGACTTAACTTGACTCAGGTATGAGCTCAACTAACCTGGGTACGAGTTAACTTGGTGCAAGTCAACCCATTTCACCAATATAGATATCTCACATTTCTAGAGGTTCCTTTACTTTTTAGGTCACAGTCACGTCCAGCCCGTAGCAGTGGGTACTTCCAAAAATTAGGGGCCATTTTTTTCTTGTCCCTGTCGCATCTGACATATGATTTTGTAAACTGTTCAGAACACATTTTCTAATTTCCAAGAGTGATGAATTAATGCGAACTACCGTACCTGCCAAACAAATAGTAATAGTTTGAAATCAATTCCAGTGATATTTCCATGTCAAATAACAAAGGTCAGATGTAACAGGGACACAAAAAGGTCACATTTATAGACCCCTAGTTTCTGGAATTACCCAAGTAATCTGGTGGCCCACCAAGTTTTGCTTATTCCCACCAAGTTCATAAAATAGTCACCAACTTTAAGGTCTCAATGCCAAGTTTAATATCTCAGTGGTGCTATGTACATATTACATGCTGGAATATGTTATCTCACACAACAATATCATGATGAAAAAAGCTCCTAAGAATACATCTACCGGTAATTTGTAAACTGCCTTCAATTTCTATGAAGGAAAAAAGTATCTGTGTAGATACCCCGAAATGCACTAAACTTGAACTTACAAAAATGGGGTGGGGGGAAGTAGTCGTAGTCTTTCTTGTGGATTCTTCTCTCCAAGTTATCTTTATATATTTATGAAGTGTACTTTCAAGGCACAGCCATTTTCCAAACAGCCAGTTTAGTATTCCAACAGCTGCGCATACCTAAAAATATCACGCTTCTGAGGTCATTTGGGCGTGTGTGCGAGGTCTGCCCTACATGTATCAGCACGTAGGGCGGCCAAGTTTGTGATCTGGACACGCTTTGATACGAACACTGCAATCAGACAAGATTGATTGGTGATGCTACCTCATTGTTAACAAACGCGTCACCTGAACTGAAGTTCTGCTCTATGTTGAGACTAAAAACTCGTCGCATTTTCAATTTTACACTTCACACTTTTCGTGCAACATGTGCGGTTGTTTTGGTGCATGTACTGCAGTTGTGTTTTTTTTTTTTCCGAAAGTACGGATATAAAAAATTTGTATCAATAAATTGTATCCTGAAAGAATGTACATGTATTGCGATGCACCGGTTTATCGATGTATCGTTGCAGCCCTGTCGGTGCGGTCCTATGCAAACCCACATGAGTGCTTTTCCCACGAAGGACCTTTCTTTTTTTTAAACTGAACTGGCTCATTCATCATACATGTACATGTTTGCGTCTGCAAATATTCACCTTTAGAGTCACACTTGCACAATTTCCTGCTTTAAATTGTGAGCATTCACCAACTGCAGGCTGGTCAATAATTGATAAGAGTGCCAAAGGTTCACGTTCTCATTTCTGTCTGAACCTACCTGTTTTTGTTGTGTATAACCGGTTAATTTATCATTGTCAATAAAAACAGTTTACCCTAACAGTCCTCATTGTTTCACCTGTTGGAGGATTGAGCACTGGTGATAATGGTTAGAACCTACATACGTGTACAATGTACTGTACGTGTACATGTATATGTACGCAGAGACTGTGGGTTGGAGAGGGGACAGGGATCATACTGTTTATGGGTACATGTACCTTGCCTTCCTTAGGCTTTCATTGCTAGCCCATCAATTTATCATGGACTGGAGTACATGTACAAGAGCATTTGTAGTCGCTGCACTTAGTCATTGCAAGATTGTGCACATTCAGATGAAAATTAGCTGCTTTGCATATATTATTTCGTGCATACATGTATTTGCCAGTCAGCCTGTGCCTGCACGTACTACCGGTATGTCCTTTGTACTCTCATGAGTGATCACTCAAAGACATCTGCTGTTTTTGCAATTAGCCCATTGATTGATAATAAAGGTTCATTTGGCTGTTTCCCAGAACTGAGTATCATCTTTTGCAGGGAAAATTGACACCACTACCAGTGTATCAATGAGTAAAAACGTCATACATTCATGTACGTACATGTAAAACAGCACATACCAGTAGAAGGAAATACATGTTTCTGTTTTATACAGGCATTATACAAATTCCAGTCTTGGCACTAGCCAAAAATGCATCTACCCCCAGTACATGTAACTGGAACTTTAGTGTTACAGCCAGAAATTTGGAATAGGTTCATCGCCTCCAACTACATGTATTAAACGGTAACATTCCCCTTTGGATTCTGTGCTTGAACCAGAAATGACACATTTGTTACAGCCAGTGCAAGTGACGTTCTGTTGGGAGTGACAGGTTGGTGCTCATATTGCGTGGTGTATCTGTGATCAACTTTTATTGGAATTGGTGTTCCCCAGGGGTGCTGATGAGCATGGCATACACGTAGCTCGAGAAAAAAATTTGGAGGGAATCAAATGCCCACAGCAAATTGTGTCTTGCCACTTGCCAACCCAGATGGCAGGGCTCTCCGTGTACATGTACATGTCCATACATAGTACGTACATGTACATGTACATGTACATGTATGTAGAGTACATGTAGCTCTTTTGCATTTGCTCTCAATCATGTCAATCCATTCCTCCAAGTAAGCAATCTTACATTCTGTGGCCTTGTTTACCTGTCAGAAGAATGTAAAAGTGAACCATTCCTTGAAATTTTTCCCCTTTTAATTTGTAAATTCAATTTACATGTAATTGTTTCTTTGGGGGGGGAGAAGGTATTATTGACAAGATTGGGTGAGGTACATGTAATCATGAAAATGAGTGAGGTGGGGCCACTTCACATTTAAATACAAATGTAGGTTGGGGAAACCCTGATTGGAATCATCATTCTCCACATGGATAATGAATTTCAATACCTGTTGAAACAATCTACCACCAGCCTCTGTTCTTTGCCATGGAGGGGAACTTATTCACAGCTAAAAACATGTACTGGTGCATGTACCTGTACCTGGCCCACCGTGGCTGTCATTTCTTCCGTATGAAAAGTGATGATTCAGTTGGTTCCTTCAAGCTCACCTTTCATAGGTGTACCGTGCATGTACATGTACAGCATTTGAGTGACAATCAAAGGGTTCTTTGAAATCAGCTGTCCGTGGCATGATCACACTATACTGTGGTTTTCTTTTTTTATCATTACAGCCAAGGGCCTAAGGTCACAGTGATTCAGTACGTATCAGTTCAAAATTGTGAGCAGTAACAGACTTGAAGCAAGGTTCATACTGAGTGGCTTCAGAAAAGTCAGTGTTGTATTCAAAGAGATCTTTTAAAAATGTACAGTCTCCATATGCAGGTGTTTAGGGAATACATTGTAAATTTGTTCTTTACCCCAAACCCCCAGGGTGTATGTAAGATCGTATTGGAATTGGAGGATTTGGGACTGTTAGGGGTACAGTACGGTATTTAATGCATCATTGCACTTGTGGGCATGTACAGCTAGCCCTGAAAAGCTAAAAGGGCACTCCTGTGTAATTTACTACAGGATATAAATGCTGTGTGATTTACCCTGTTCACTTTAATAAAAATCCCCAGTGTTTTCCAATCTAAATACATGTTGCCTCACAGCCTGCCAAGTTTAACTTGTCTCCCATTGTGTTTACAAGGAGCCACCAAACTCTTTAAGTGTGCACCTGTTCCTTGCTCTGTGCATGTACCCAGTAGCTGCAAAGTTGAAAGTTTGGGAGCCACGTGTACATTTAACATGTACATGGATGTCATAACATTTCCTTGACGAAAGAAGCCATCGTCACATATTGCCTTAGAATTTTTATCCCCAAACTGAACATCTCCAAGATGCCCGGAAATGTACTTCACCTTCACCTGAACTTCAAACGAGAGTCTTTTTAGTGGGCTGTGAACCCCATTAACGAAGGTTCCCCCTTCCTACCACCCCATGCTTCAATTTCTGTTGGCCCCCACCAAGTTTGAAATTCTGAACTTGGAGAGTGCTGATTACCCACCTGTACATTTTCCCTTTAATTTTACACAAACAGTTATTTGTACTGTACATGTATCTTCATAGAATTGCCTCTAGCAACCAAGGCATACAGTGTATGTGTTCGTACATGTACATGTATGTAGGCCTACATGTACCTCTCTCCCTTTCACTTGTTTCAGTCACACTTACATTTTTGTACTGAAAAACATTTTTCACCATTCAGAGGAATTTACAAGCCTTCTCTCAGAACTGAGTGAAGAAAACATGTTTGAATAAGGCAGGCATATTGAGTTCAAAATGTTAGGAATCTTCTGTCCCCATCCTACTAGTAGGGGGGAGGGGATACATGTACATGTATGTAGGACTGAAAACCTCAGAAATTGTCAGAGTAACCCAATCCACAGTGGGAGGTGTATTCAGGCATGTACAATGTACATATATACATCATGTACATGTACCGTATTGTGCTTTGTACCGCCAGTCTCTTGAGAAACTTTGACTCGCATAGATCTTCTCTCTCTCTTTCTCTTTTATAACTCCTGCTGTGAATCTTGCTTGTATTCAAGGGGGGGGGGTTTTTGTGTGAGAATTCCTGAGGGTTGCCATTATGACTGCAACAATATCCCTAGGAAGAAACAAGTCTCACATTTCTTGGAGATCTGTGAGCCAAATACAGTCTGTGTTGTTAACCTGCTCGGGAGATAGGTGTCACAGCATTGTCAGTCAGAGGTGTCACATTTTCACAGGACATGTGTTGTCACTTCAAAGAGTCTTTCAATTTGTACAAAAATGGCACTTTTGAAAAAAGTTGCAGCACAATAGCCACTAGTAACAAAAAAAATTACCCACGTAACAGCCAAATTTGACACCTAGAGAATATGGGCATTTCTCAGTGCGCCTCCAAAAGTTTGCAATGCATTGGCCGATCACAATGCGCAAAATCTGTCGACCAGTGTGTGTTTGGAAAGCGTCGACAGATTTCGCACATTTTGATTGCCCAACGCATTGTAAACTCTTAGAGGCGCACTATTTTGAATTGTGGGTCCCCCCCCCGTATTTGCTGTATGTAGTTCTTATTCCTCCATTGGTGCACATACATGGACATCTCACCCATTTGTAGACCATAAGTACATGTAGTTTTCTTGTCCCTCTTATCTTGATCTTCACTAGACATGCCAAAACTTAGACCAGAAGAACCAAGTTTCATTCACTGGGAATCCTGTGCACATTTTTGTGGTTAGACTCACCAGTACATGGTGGTTTTATGAGATGGTATATGGCCATGAACAGTAAACTCTCCATAACTCAAAGAAACTCTGCTTAACTTGAAGACATTCTTCATACCCAAGAAGAGAATAGGCTTTTATGCACAAAACTACCTCTGTAACTCGAAATGCCCACGCCACTTCATTTGCTTAACTCAAGGTTTTTGATCGGAAAAGACTGCCACCAAATTACAAGTGGAAAAAGAATGCAGATACTTTAATTATGAGTCATTTCTGCAAAACCACACTTTGTCTTTTTGCATGAGGACATGAGCGTGCTTGCTGCTGGTGCCTGCCATTTTAATCGACTCGTCACAACCACAACCTAAACAAATCCCAGCTTTCAAGCAAGCCTGATTGCCATCACAGCCCAAATGTTGCCCGCATGCACGCCGTCCAATCTCGACAATTTTTCGTGATAGGGCATGGTGGTTGAGAATTGTATACATGCAGCATCACATTACTGTATGTACATGTACCAATACAGTCAATGTTTGATCTTTAACTTTATGTACATGTATGTGTACATGTACCTTGATTTCTATATTGTACATGTATACATGTACCGGGAGTGTACCAGTACACTCTATTTAATCTATACCGAATGAAATTGAAAATCGAAATAAAAAGCTTTCTCTCAATTTGAGTACAAGATGAATGTGTGTGAACGTGAACAGTCTACAGCAGTACAGACACACATGTTAAAGTGTTAAACCTGCTTTTTTTTTCTTCCGTAAGTTCTGGTTCAGGGAAAACAGTTTGTTCAGGTTTGAGTGGACATGTACCGGTATGTACTGAGTTTCGAGTACACACAAACATGCACCAGTACATGTACATGATACAACTGAAAAATCATGTCCATGTACCCGGTATGTATTACTAAGGGAATTCCCATTCACATCTGTTGGCCCGTGCCGGGTATCCGGTACCTGTCCATCGACATCAAAACCTGGTTCCTGGTGGGGGGGGACAGGTGCTCATAAAAAGAATTTTAAAAAAATACATGTACATGTAAATAAATTAGGGACAAAAATCCATGTATAAAACATCTGTGAAATTTACATGTAGTACTGAAGGGCAGAATTGCTAAAAAATCACTGTAACGCTGAAAACACGGTCATATGAGTACCGGTACATACAACTGGTTTAGAGATCAACAGAGCTACTGGTACTATTGTAATCCACTCCGCCCGTTGTACTTCAGTCGTTTCCTAGTTGTGAATTTTTCCTGGTTCATGGAGATTTACAATAATTTCAATGCCCTTCAAAGCATTTTGGTGGTGGTTTTTCAATCAGAAACTTCAACATACCAGTAAGTGGATAAAGTGGTCCGGGTATTGTTTGCATTACAGAGGTAGTATTTTACATAAAAGCTTTTTAACCCATGACATACGCAGCACTGATCTGGCCGACACATGACAACGACCAGCGCTCACCATCTGTACACGTGCGTTCCGCGTGTACAGGGTCGTACATCTAGACGTTTCCTTTGCGAGGTACAATGTAGCTGGTGCGTAGGTGGTTTGCAGATCTGTTGTCTGTTCTGATGATGTTCCTTGTCCAAACTTTTGTTTTTCTGTTTCATATACCGGTACAAGTTTACAAAAGAAGATTTTGCAAATTGAAGGTAACAGTTTTGTTTGATAAAAAGTAGGAGAGATTTACCCTGACGGTTAGAACAATGTGCTGTTTGCTTTGTATGTACAAAAAAAAGCTCTCTTTCCAGCACATGGTCCACCGGAGTTGCGCGCAGTACCATTTGTTATTTAAGTGTTCTCTTTTACGGGTACCCGACGTCCAGTTGATGGTACATGTGCAACAACCGGTAGTTCAGAAGAATATCTTTATATGGACTCGGCGCGCCAATGGCGAGTTCCACATGCCGCGCACACACCCTTGACCAATCGGAATGGATTAAACTGTCTCGTATCCAGGTGCCAGCGTTTGTTTTACGTAGTGGGCTTTGTCAAATAGCGGTATATGTTAATGCATGGCCACATGACACGTTTCAACCAAACGAAATACACAAACTGTCCCAGGAATTTATGAATAGAATTTTATGTCAACCACATGTACAAGTGGCACCAACCTTGCCAAATGGATTCACAGAATTTCTGGGACTTTTCACATACATGTATTCATTCTTTTTTGTTAATTTTGCCCTTTCAAAGTAACCATAGGCACAATGGAAACTGCTTACGCACCTAACATTTAATTGACCAAGTCTTTTGTGTATAGATGAATTTATTTAAGGACAGCCGAATAAGAGATCAATACTTCGTATCGATTTGGGAAATTAAAGGTTAGCCTTTTTATACATGTATAGTACTCAGTTTTAATTTAGACTTTTGATCAGTTACTTACCAGTGCGTGTGTATACATGTACATGTACATGGACTCTGTAATTGGAAATGAAAAATCCCTTATTTGATTCCCAGTTTTGTCAAACTCGAAGCACAGGTAATTATTACCACAAATTGCTGGAGATTTCTTCGGGACATTCTCAAATGATAATTAATACAAGTGTACGCATACATGTGCACACGCGGTCATTGCAGAAACAGCAAAATTATCCTTAAATGGGAGGATTTCAAATTGTTTTGATGTCTTGCTTGCATTTCTGATAATGGCCACTGCTGTGCCACATTGAGGGGCATCACAATAGTGTTAAGGAATTTATGGACTTACATGTAGTATCCTACACAGAAAATTTGTTCAAAGTACATTGTACATGTGCGTGCATCTGACTTGACTGCTGGACTGACGAATGCTGCCATGCCAACCAGCCTGCACCACTTCATTAGATGGCCTTATTATAATGCCTTTGTGTTTCCATGGTGATGGCTCTCTTAAGCTACATGTAAGAGTCTAATAAGCCGATAACCATTTTACTCCTGTGTAATTTATGGCAAAGTTTCCAAGCGTTGTCAGATTTCCCAAAGTGTCCACGTGCGCGCAACTTTTTTTGGGGGGGGGTTGCTGAAGTTTTAGGTATTTGGGATCTGTTTGAAATTGAGTGCACAAGAGAATGAGAAGAGGCAAACCTCCCACAATTATTGCCAAAAAGAGTTTTACCCTGCACCTTGGTCTTGACACAAAAGGTTTCCCTGAGGGTGCACACCCACAGTTCACTGTGATGCCAATAATCACCATGCAGGGGGGCAAAAAGACCCAATCCAGAGCATTTGGAACCTTCTTTTACATGTACATGTACGTGTACCGGTACATGTACGTGTACATGTACAACATGTACGTGCAAAAATGAAAAACAAAATTGGTGGCTTGAGAGCCCTTCTTGCTGTCATGCGAGAGCACACGTGCACACACCATATGGCAGTTGTGCATGTATGTTTGCATAAAACACACTGACATCAATTACTGTACTTTCTAATTAAGGAATGCACATTGCTGACATGTATGAGCAAACATGCACTGGTATATAACACTTAACGCTTGCCCTTTCACTAATGTTGACATTCACATTACTTGATGATTTATTGATGTATTCTACAGCAACTGGGCCATAATGGTGTTTTAAAGCATGTGTACATGTACATATACATTCATACATGTACAGTTCTGTACGTACACGTACACTGTACCTCCACATGCACCCTTGTACTTGTGCATGTAATTTAGTGACAGTAAACTAGACAGTAATTACTTGTAAATTCAAGATTCCATCTGTCAGTCACATTTATTACCAAATGGCTTATATTTACATGATAAAGTAAACTACATGTAGATACATGTACATGTAGGTTTGCGGTAGCACCATGGATATATCTATTTTTTGAATATGTGGGGTTCTGAAAAGAATGGTTCTTTTCAGAACCCCATATACTCAAAAAACAGATATATTCCTGGTGCTACCGCAAACCTATCTAGTTTACTTGCTATCTCCAACATGAAAAGCTTCAAATCTCATTTGCATATTAGTCCATCATGTGTGCTGAATGAATAGTGCATTCTGTCCGCCCTGAGCTGAAGTGCACCCCCAATTTGGCGAAAGAAAGACAGGTGGTTACAAGCGGGTTCTTGCATGCGTTCTGTGTGTATGCAAAGACCCTATACATGCCGGAATAAAAAAGTTACGCATACTCAGCGTACTCCGCGTCAAATGCGCCTATACTTGTGCCTCATGGCATGCCAATGCGGTGAGTACCAAAAAAACATGCCCTCTTTTGTTCCACTCGGAGTGGATTTGCAAATTCAGAAGCAAATTTACTGGCAGCTACATAGCCTACATGTACATGTACATTACATGCGGCTACAATACCGGTAAATGTACAATGTAGATGTATGTGCATTGAGCTAAATCTTTCGCTGACAGAATGACAAAGTTTGCCATTTCGCAACCCTGTAAGGGGACTGTGGTGTGTTTTGTACAGACTGTTTTGTTTCTGCTGCCCGTACAATCATTTGCCGTGGCCATCAGGCCTCAACATTAATTTTTTTAACTACATGTCCATCAGGCAAGTAGCACTGAAAATTTACTTGCCCGAACCCTGGTTTAGTTTCTCATTGCTTCCTGGGACACTAAGTTCCTTCATCCAGTCACCAGTGATGAAATTGCTACATGTACACCACATTACGAAATGAATATACATCACCCCCCAACTATCACATGCAGAGAGGGCACAGGACTCTGCTGCATCTTTCATACAAGAGCGGGCAATGGCTATTTCTTAATCACTCAACTATTTTGCCTGGTGTCATATATGCAAAAAAGTACACACACAAGTACCAGGCAAAATTCACTAATGTTGAGGTCACAGCCACATGTAACTTGGAGTTTCCAGCTGTCAAAGCTCTACTGCACCACGCATGCAATAACCAATGAGCTTTGGTACCCAGACACAGGGGTATTTTACAGTTTATTGGTGTACACATTTTCCTTTGTGTGGAAAGGTGTTTAATACACTCGAGTTTGTACAGTGTGTACATATACGTAACGTTGCAAAAAATCGTTCTACGCCACGTAGCTGTATACTTTTTCCACTTTTTATAAGTTTTTGAGAAGAGGAAAAAAAACAGAGGTAACTTTGTTGCTATTCTTGGCCACGAAAAAAAATTTCAGAAAAAAGTACCTGTCCATGATCGGGCAATTTGTCCCAGAATTGTACTTGCCCGAAAAAAGAAATTACTTGTCCTGGGCAATCGGACAGCCATTAATGTCGAGGCCTGCCGGCCATTGTCACTCCAATTGCCATACCAGTATCTGAACCAACCAGGCGGCCTCCAGCAAGTGCAGTATTTATGTGTTGAGACACTTTCGTTTTCACATTGTGAGCTGGGAGTTATGGAGGAATTTTAACAGGCTTCTAGACAGCACTTAATATACAGTGTTGTACACGCACAGGTTGATTTTCTGCCAAACTACGGTGGCATCCGTGCCACTGGTATGTGAAGCATGCCATCTCTTGTTCCCACACAGAGGGGATAAGGTACACGAACATGTACAACTCTGCTGGTTTGGATATGTAGTAAGCAATTTGTAAGCGTCAAATGTTGCCCTTTTGATTTCTCCTGGGCAGGTCAACCTTAGTCAGCCACCCGTATTCTTGAAGCTCTGCTCCTGACACGGCAAAAACAAACAAGGCACCCTTGACATGGAGCAACCCATGGACCAAGGGATGGAGGAGGGTAGCAACAACGACATGTACAACACCCTGGCCAACTTCAGCATCGAGAAGAAGATCGGCAAGGGCCAGTTCAGTGTGGTCTACAAGGCCAAGTGTCTGGTGGACAACAGAAATGTGGCTCTCAAGAAAGTCCAGGTATACAGCCATAATTGCATAGAAGGTGCCCATTCTTCAAGCACATCAGTATTTATCTTGGATCAGTGTAGAGTGCGTCTGAGAGGGTAACCCAGAAAGCGAAGCCTAAAATGGGATTTTGCCTTGGAGAAAGATTCTCCTTGATATGTCAGGCCCTCCAAGTGACATTATCATGTAAGATGGCTGGCATAAGTGCAACTGAAGGCTTACTGTATGCTTGAATTTAGTTGAAAATCCCACTCTCGATCAATCTGTTTTGCTGGCTGATTTTCCACTCATCCTTGTGAACCAGGCATTTATATATGTTGGTGATATGTTTTCAAACCCTTCATTGTTCTCCTGCAGATCTTTGAGATGATGGACGCCAAGGCCAGACAAGACTGCATCAAGGAGATCGACCTCCTAAAAGTGAGTATACTGAGAAGCAAGGTTTAAGCAAGTCGCCATCAATAATAATGGTCATAAAGATTAGAGAGTACATTTGCAATGCAGATATCCTATAACAGAAGCCATCAAGGAACTAAAGTATAATGGGCCTCCGTCATGAGGCCTAAAGAAGCTTTCCTAAAGACACAACATGTATCCACTCTCAGGAAAAACACAGCTTGTCCTTAACAACATATTGAAACACAGCAATCACATGGCCCAGTGACAAGGGAAGGAAAAGTCAGCAGAGCTACTCTTAAAGCAAATCTTGCGCAGTGGAAACAAATCCATGTTGCACCCACCTTCAATCCATTCGCATCAGGATGACAAAGTGAGTCATTTCAATGTGATGAACTGGGTGTATTCCTTTAAATGCAGGTATGGAATATGAATAAGTGAGAGAAAAATCCTATATTAACCACTTCCTACCAGGGAGCCCGGTTTGGGGCACTGTGTGTTTATACGCAGAGCCGGGGTGCCCATACAAAAGACAGCCGGACAAAAGAGCTGGTCTGTGTAACAAAAGACTGTACTCGGAACAAAGGACCTGCTGCTGGGAATTGCCATCATTTTTCGCCTTCCATTTTTGAAGGTAATCCGGCACTATTTTGAAACAGTATACCACTGTTTTGGGCATAGCGTGCCCACGGATTGGCACCGTGGACAAACGTGCTCCAGGGCCCCATTGGTGAGCGACACAGCGCCGCTGCTCGCTAATCCAGCCAAGTATGAAAAGACGCTACTGGCATTCACCAGAACAAAGGAAATTATGCAACACCACACAATTCTGGGCGCTCTTTTACAGGGCTGCAGGCTTGGGTTGAATACTCGGGCATCAAAGAAGGTTGCCTGACAGATTAGAGTAGCCACCAGAGAGTCATTGGTGTGGGTGTAAACATCCAGTAAAATGAACACATAAATTTTTGAAGAATTTTGAAAACGGAAAATCTTGAATAGGTCCCGCCATCACATCCTGCTTAAGAGAAATCCACCCGGCAGGTAGTGGTTAAAAACAAATGCCTTGTTAGACATGTACATGCATTTTCACTGGTGCCCATTCATTTCACAAGCAATTATCGACTAAATGTTTTGCATGACATCACACACACACCATTTCCACTGACTGAATTCACACACATTGTCCACAGAAGCTCACCACACCAGATCTCATATTTTTTCTTGGAGGGTTTGCCTTTTCTCAAGCAGCTTGAGAAATAAGTCTGATGCAGTGCAGCTGCAGCACACTGCACAGGCGGAAACCAATTTTTTATTCTCGGTGGCCCCGCTGCAAGCTCGTAGTCAATATTGACAAATGATTTTCACTTTTTTTCCTCTCCGAATGGTAACAACACTATGTGTTTGTAGAGCTCTCCTTATGGTTCAAAGGCTGCTGTGTTCTGCATCACTCAATGTATGCCTTAGTAGCTGGAGTGGACCCTGGCACGCAATGTCATTTCCCCAAGGCACGCACCGTGACAGAGCATTACGCTCGTTGGACACGTAGTTTTAACAACAACAAAAAAGCAGAGCGAAGCTTCATATATGCTTTGTCAAACTCATGTGTATCGTATTTGACAAATTGCTTTCCGGCCGTCTGTGTATTGCCACATGAAATTTTAAACACAGGTTGTATGAAAGAAACGTGAGGACGTGTGGGGCCAGCATTTTGATGAGATGCCTCAGTGTAGTAAGCCATAAATAACACTGGTCTACAGCCAAAATGCTTCCCAAACATGAGAGAAGTCAAACTTCACTACTTCTAGGTCACCCTGGATAGAAATGTTGCTTCCAATTGTTGACGGGCTCTAGTTTTCAAGATATTGTACTGCACTATACATTTACTAGTGTAAATGTATGGGAAAGAGCTACATGTAGGTTTACAATTTATGCTACGTGTAAGTACACCATATACAATGTACATAGTACATAAACTGAACACTTATATATCTTGCAAAAAGTAGCCAATCAAAAATGTTCATTGTCACATTTGAATTCAGCACATCAAATTCATCATAAATAACACATTTTATCACTGAAGCAGACAGCAAACATTGTTGACCTGGGTAACAAATCTTTACACCACATGTGTACAGACTCTGTATGTGTACATATACAGTTTCTGTATGCCGATTTCGTGCATGTACATTACTTGTGAATGCCCTACATCATCTTGGCTAAATGTCCAGCAGTACCTTTCTAAGGCTTTAGCTGTTAGCTGTTACATGATGCTAAACGGAATGTATGCACAAATTATCAGTGCAAACAGTCCAATGTAAACTTTGTAGTTGGTGTTTGTACCTCACTCCAGTACATCAATCCAGTTCTTTCTTTTTTTTTTATCTTTTCCAAACAGCAACTAAACCATCCCAATGTTATCATGTACTTAGCATCTTTCATTGAAAACAACGAGCTGAATATTGTACTAGAATTAGCCGATGCAGGGGACCTGTCCAAGATGATCAAGGTGAGTTAATTTACTGGATAAGTAACTTCAGCAGACTTTATAACAGCAGAACATATACAAATGCATACCTTGCCCTACAAATAAAAACATGGTACCTTTGTCGTCATCTGACAGCGAAATTGCTCTGCTTGAATCGACAGCATTTCAAGAAGCAGAAACGTTTGATCCCGGAGAGGACAATTTGGAAGTATTTCGTGCAGCTGTGTAGCGCACTGGCACACATGCATTCCCGCAGAGTAATGCACAGAGGTAAGCCTCGGGTCTGCAGAACACGTACTGGTACATGTT